>CAUYLG010015910.1:0-39150 GCA_963573385.1 Cacajao melanocephalus
AAACTCTCGGTCCTCAGCGCTTCCAATTGCTGTTCTCCTTGCGGTGGTGGGACCAGCCGAGCTGACTCAAAGGGCGCCCAGTCGCGTATACTCTGCACTGAGAAGCGCTGCGCCGCGCCGGGGCGCCGGCAAAACAGCTGAGCCGGCCCAAAGAGCCGCGCTGGCGACACGTGTGGCTCCTCCGCCGGGAATCTCCCAGTTTGTGGGACACAGAAATTCGTCTGAAATCGCGGCGTCCACTCGCTCTCTGTGCTTTCCCTGGGAGCTACAATCCTGGGCTGTTGTTAATCAGCCATTTAGGATCTCTCCGCCCGGTGATGAAGTTTTTTCTGCTTCTTAGTTTTCCTTTGGCGGACGCCCCTTCCCCGCACAGCTGGACCTTCCCGGTTCAGCTGTGCTTACTGTGAAACTCTCAGTCCTCAGCGCTTCCAATTGCTTTTCTCCTTGTGGGGACGGGACCAGCCAAGCTGGAGTCGTCCTGTATACTCCGCGCCGAGAAGCGCCGTGCTGGGGCGCCGGCAAAATAGCCGCGCCGGCCAAAAAAGTCGCGCTGGCGACCCGTGTGGCTCCTCCGCCGGGAATCTCCTAGTTTGTGGGCAACAAAAATTTGTCTGAAAGTGCGGCGTCCACTCGCTCTCTGCGCTTTCACTGGGAGCTACAATCCTGAGCTGTTGTTAATCGGCCATCTTGGATCTCTCTCCCTAGCCAAGGCAATTCTAAGCAAAAAAAAAAACAAAACTGGAGGAATCACATTGCCAGACTTCAAACTATACTACAAGGCTATAGTAACCAAAACAGCATGGTACTGGTACAAAAACAGACATATAGACCCAACAGAACAGAATAGAGAGCCCAGAAATAAAGCCACACACCAACAACCATCTGATTTTTGACAAAGGTGACAAAAACAAGCAACAGAAAATGGGCTCCCTAGTCAGTAAATGGTGCTGGGGTAGCTGACTGGCCATATGCAGAGGATTGAAACTTGACCCCTTATTTATACCACATTCAAAAATCAAGATGGATTAAAGACCTAAATGTAAGACCTAAAACTATAAAAACCCTGGAAGATAACCCAGGAAATACCATTTTGAAAATAGAAACTGGCAAAGATTTCATGACAAAAATGCTAAAAGCAATTGCAACAAAAGCAGAAATTGACAAATGGGACCTAATTAGACTAAAGAGCTTCTGCTCAGCAACAGAAACCGTCAGCAGAGTAAACAGACAACCTACAGAATGGGAGAAAACATTTACAAAATATACATCTGAAAAAGGTCTAATATCCAGAATCTACAAGGCCCTTAAACAAACATACAGGCAAAAAATAACTCCATTAAAAAGTGGGCAAAGGACATGAAAAGGCACTCATACATGTGGCCAACACGCATATGAAAAAATGCTCAATATCACTAATGAGAGACATGCAGATCAAAACCACAATGAGACATCATCTCACACGAGTCAGAATGGTTATTACTGAATAGGTAAAAACCAGCAGGTACTGGCGACGCTGTGGAGAAAAGGGGACGCTCACACGTTGCTGGTGTCAGTGCCAATTAGTTCAGCCATTGCAGAAAGCAGTGTGGAGATTCCTCAAAGACCTAAAAGCAGAACTACCGTTTGACCGAGCAATCACACTCCTGCTAAATACCCAAAAGAACATAAATTGTTCAACCATAAAGACACTTGCGGGGCTGGGCGTGGTGGCTCACGCCTGTGATCCCAGCACTTTGGGAGGCTGAGGCGGGCAGATCATGAGGTCAGGAGATTGAGACCATCCTGGCTAACACTGTGAAACCCTGCCTCTACTAAAAATACAAAAAAGTAGCGGGGCGTGGTGGCGTGCGCCTGTGGTCCCAACTACTCCGGAGGCTGAGGGAGGAGAATCACTTGGACCCGAGAGGCAGAGGTTGCGTTGAGCCGAGATCACTCCACGGCATTCCAGCCTGGGCAACAGAGTGAGACTTCATCTCAAAAAACAAAAAAAAAAACAAAAACAAGAAATGAATGAAATGGGCCTTGCGGTGTAGGCCCCTGCCTTTTTCTTGTCTGTGAGGAAACAAAGAAATAATAATAATAAAAAGACACATGCACACATATGTTTATTACAGAACTGTTCACAATAGCGGAGACACAAAATCAACCTAAATGCCCATTGATGGTAGACTGAATAAAGAAAACGTGCACATACTATGCAGCCATAAAAAAGAATGAAATCATGTCCTTTGCCGGAACATGGATAGAACTGGAGGCCATTATCTTTAGCAAACGAATACGGAAACAAAATAACAAACACCACATGTTCTCACTTATAAGTGAGAGCTAAATAATGAGAACACATAGACAAAGAGGGGAGCATCAGAAACTGGAGCCTACTTGAGGGTGGAGGTTGGAGGACAGGCCCAGAAAAAAAAACCTTTGGGGACTATGCCTAGTACCCGGGTGACAATATCATCTGTATACCAAACCCCAGAGTCACAAGTTTACCTATATAACAAACCTGCACATACATCTCTGGCCCTAAAACAAAAGTTAAAACATTCTTAAAAATAAAAATAAATGAAGTCTGGCCAGACGAAGAGTGTTTGTCAGCATCCACCGGCATGCTGGTCTTCCTCTCTTAAGAAGCCGCCTCTCGGGCTCACTGCATTGACTCCCAGCTGCGTTCCTCTTGGTCCAGTGTCCCAGGCTCTCCTTCCCCAAGTCTGCACCTCGTCGGAACCTGCCTACGCCTCCGGGAACCTTCTGCTTTCCGTGTGTCGTGAGATGTTGCTGAGACCCAGCCACAGAACATCTTATGTGAGCATGTGTGACAATATAGAAGCTTCTCATGATGAATGCAATTCAGAATGTAGGGCCGAGGGCAGTAAAGCAGGCTGAAATCCCATGTAAGTATTGCACTCCAGAAATGCCGGACAGAGTGTACTAAAATAACTTTTAAAATACATAGCCAAGCCATAAAGAAAGAGAACTCCTCAAGGCCTTATTCCAAAGAGGGAGCCGGAGGTCAGCGTGGGAAGGGTGGTGAGGACTGAGCCCCAAGGGCAGGTGGCCAGGTTCTAAACGCGTCCACTTGGCGTTTGCACAAATGGCTTCAGGGAATGTTTAACAACCAACTCCCCTAAACAGCGGACCCACAGAGGTCATGCAACTTACACGTCGAAGATACACAGCACACAGCTTACAAATAGCACACACGGTGCTCTATCGTCAAGTTCACGCAGCCCACAGGTTCTCACAACGTGGTCGCTTCGATTTTCACGGAACTCTTGTATCCCGTAGCCAACCTACGGCTGCAAGTGTGGCATAAGTCTCATTCTGACTCATTTACCTCAACAGGCAAGAAGAGAAAACAGAATACGTCAGAACTTACTCCACAACACACATTAACAGCTGAGCAACTTTGGACAGAATACGTCAGAACTATTCAATGTGGCTCATGAACAGCCTGAGTAACTCTGCCAAATGGGGTGACAGTTGCCAAATCCTGAGGGAAGACGGTCTCCATTTCCTTACGCCGTTCACAGTGGAAGGGCAACAGACGCCACACGCTTAAGTTTAATCAGCGTTAGGAATGTCTTCTTCATCACTTATTAAAGTCTAGACAATCAACAAAGCAAAGGCAACGGCGCTCTGCGGTGGTTGCTGATTTCTGAGATGCAAACGCGGCCGCTGTGATGATTGCGGCGTGCCAGGACAGGCAGCAGGCAGCCACCGTTCGCATTTCCACCGCACAGGCTCCGGAGGTGGAAATAACCAGAGTATACAACCACCTGGGACAAGTATAAACAAAAACTTCTTATTTATTATCTGTGTTTTAATATAATTTGCCGGTTAATATAATCTGATTTGTAATAATGGTGTATTTAACAAGCTGCCTACAAGATTCCTATGAACAACCATCTGCCCTGCAAGTCGGCCTGGGCCGGCTGCCACACACTCTGCCTTAGGACCCCCTGACAAAGAGCTGACTTTGGAGGACAGTCCCGTCTCACCATACAGGAAAAAAGTCCTGAAGCACATGAGGGTGTGGCATCTGGCTTACCCTCCCCACGGAGCCCAGGAAAGCCAAGACGAAACATCAAGGTTGAAATTGATCCCAGCCCCGTGAAACCCTTGAGTCTCCAAGATAAGTAAAGGCAAAACCGCTCAGCACCCTTCTGCGACCCCCAGAAAAGACGCCCCCTGAAGAAGAGCTCCTCGTAATCAATCACAAAGCCCACGGGGTCAGACTCCCTCAGGGAGAGTCGCCCAGTGTGAAAAAGGCGAAAAAATTGGCTTTAACATTTTAAACGGTATATAAATAAGAAGAACAACAGCATTTAAAAAGAGAACACCTAGACTTGAAAAAGAACCAAACAAAACTTCTAGAAATGAAACCGAAAAGGAACGATCATTTTAAAATTAAGGGACACGTGTTCACATGATACACGCTGACCATAAACACGTGACGCCTGCGTTTAACGGAAGATTGGCTAGAGCTGGAAACTCAGTGGAATGGAGGACAGGGCGGAGAAGCCCACTCATACAACGGAAATATGCAAGGGAGGTTGGGGAAATACCGAGGGCAGGAGTGGGAGGCAGAGGAGGAGGGTGGTCAGTGCCGAGGACCTTGACGAGTCCCTCTCACAACACCGGCGGGCTCCGTGGGCCTCCTGTGCCCCCTCCACAGTGGGTCCTAGCTGGAGACAGCTCTTACTTCAGCATCGGCCCCCAGCTCCAGCTCCAGTTCCGAGTGGGCAGGGAGACCTGTCGGAAATTTTCATTACCCGGAGGAGGCTTCCTTCCTGGCCAGCGCGTGCGGCCTGGGACATGCAACCCGCCCTGGGTGGCGAGGGCGTTGAGACAGCGTCCAGATCCCAGACACAAGGCAGGCTTTCTTCCACCCACACGGCTCAGCACTTGGTTTTCTAGCATGGCCTTGACTGGGGGACACAGACACAGAAGGGCCTCGAGGGGCTTCAGGATTTGAAAACGCAGGCACCCCGGAGGCTGAGAAGAGCAATGGGCTAATCAAGAAGGGGTGAGGGGGGACCTTGCACCCCACTCTACAGCGTGCAGGCCCCGAGCTGCAGACCTTGGCCAGGCTGGTGTGTGGACACATCACAGGAAGGCAGGCAGGCAGGTGCGCTGAGCTCACAGCGGGGCACTCACAAGGGGCCGAGGGTCTCCTCCCTCCCAAGTGCCGCTGGGGCCCGAGGCTTGTGTCGGGGCTCCCGGCCATTCACGGCTTCCGCTCAGTGGGCTACCCATCAAGCGAGTCAGTGATGATTTTTACAAAGTTTTGCTTAAGACGACTGGTTTTTTTTTAATGTGGTGAGATGTGATCTTATAAAAAGAAAACGAAATCTGTGTATTATAATTCTATACCTAAGAAATGCACCAGGCCAGACACAGGGGCTCATGCTTTGGGAGGCTGAGGCTGGAGGATGGCTTGAGCCCAGGAGTTCAAAATCAGCCTGGGGAACATGGCGAAACCCCTTCTCTACCAAAAAAAAAAAATAATAATACAAAAGTTAGCCAGGCATGGTGGCACACACCTGTAGTCCCAGCTACCAGGCGGCAGGGGGTGCCGAGACGGGAGGACTGCTGGGCCTGGGAGGGAGTTTGAGGCTGCAGTGAGCTGACATGGTGCCACCGCCCTCCAGGCTGGGCAGCAAGACCCTGTCTCAAAACAAAAACACAAAAGGAAACGCACTAATTTAACTTAATAACAAGACCATAAATCTGTTTTCCGCCGGGTCTTGGAATGGGGTTGATTGAAATTCCTTGGAGATGCACACGTGTGCACACAGGCACGCCCACACACTTCGTGGGTAGATGAAGTCTCATTAAAGATGCCCCCCTCGCCTGGGTGTTCTGAGCCCCCGTGTGTGAGGTTCGGGGCCTGCCTCTGAATCTGTCCTCTTTGGGGCCACGCCCACCCCAGCCATCACTCTTCCGGCCGGCCCCACCGTCTGCACCATCAGCTGCAGACGACCTCGGGAAGGAGTCACTTCCTGGCACCACACAGCTGCTCTGGGGGGAATCGGTGCCAGCACGGAATTTTCCATCCTCCTCTGAAAGCCCAGGTCACGACCCCACCTGGGAGCCGCCGCAGCCCCGAGGGTGGGTGAGTGGGCTCCCCAGAGTCTGTCTGTCTTCATGGCCAGGGTCCTGCACACATGGTTTCGGGGACCTGCATGTGGGTGAACGTGCTCTCCAGAGTCTGTCTCCGTGGCCGGGGTCCTGCACACGTTGCATCCGGGCCAGCGGGGTGTGGCGGCCCCGAGGGCCCTGCTGCTGGGTGGCTAGGAAGAGCACTTGCCTGCAAAGCCCCTGAAGTGAACGTGGTGGACCAGAGAGTTCGTCCTCAGACCTCCGCAGGGACCACCGTGCCGCCATTGTGTGGGTGTGGGGTTTTTCCTGTGAAACCAGCCTGGACTGATGCTGTTGATATGTGTTACTGGGCTGTGTAAACTGATACGGCAGCCCCAGGAAGCTTTATTCTTTTTCTACAAATTTAACTTAACACTTTGTAAAAGCCGCCCTGCACGCCCACCATCCCACTCCACGCCCCTCCACCGTCTCGTCTCTGCTCAGCACAGGCAGGAAGCCAGCCCAGGGCGCTCCCGGGGGAGGCACCAGCATGGTAGACGGGGCCTGTGTCTTGTGCCTTAGCAATCAAGGAGAGCACTAATAAAAAAACCCTCATAATGAGCGGAACAGACATTAATTCAAAGACGTTTGCTGGAATAGAAGATGAGAATCTGATCACACCTTTGTTCCTGAGACAATGGCGGGTTCATCTTGTCCGGAAGCTGGTCTCAGCCGTTAGGTCGCTCCAGCTATTACGCAAAGGAGATGGTTTAGGGAATTTGCTTTCTTTAGTTGAGTGCAGTTGGTAAATATCACGGTGGGTTTTCTGGCCATCAGGTGGTTTCTCTGTGGTCGCCTCCACAGGACGGTGCTTAGGGGAGCCAGGGGCATTTAGCCTGCACCCCACAGCCCAGCCCCGGGGGCCTCTGTCCTACAGGACAAGATGTGCACCCTTCAGTCCAGAGGGGATGTGTCCCACCCGTGAGGGGCCAGGCGAGATGGAGAAGCCCCCATTCCACCCGTGAGGGGCCAGGCGAGGTGGAGAAGCCCCCATTCCACCTGTGAGGGGCCAGGCGAGGTGCAGAAGCCCCATGCTCTCTGTGGCTCTCCTGCTGCCGCCTCTCTGGGTGCAGAAAGCCTGCTGCTGTGCGCACCCCACTGGCACCAAGTGGTCTGCGGAGGCAACGCTAGCTGGTGCGCTGGACGGCGCAGAAGTGAGAAGTGGTCTTGGAAGGCGGCAGCAGCCGGAGGCGCCAGGATGTGGCCATCATCAACCCCACCACGCAGCTCCCCGTGGCACGCGGGGCTCTGAAGGAAGCCTGGGAACGGCACGGGTGTGAGATGAGGTCTCCGCATCACAGGAGACGGGGAAGAAAGGCCGGCGGCTGCGTCAGCTCAGTCTGAATCCACCTCCACGGCCCGGCTCGTCCTGTCTTCTCACGCTGCTTTTTTTAATGGACACACAATAATTGCACCCATTTCTGGAACACAAGGTGGTGTTTCGATGCCCATGTATGATGTGGATCGTCAGACTAGGGCAGTTCCCGTGCTGTTCATGTGTGATGTGGGATCCTCGCAGATCAGGGCAGTTCTCGTACCTGCCACCTCAAACCTTTGTCCGTTCTTTGTGACGGGAACATTCAGAAGCCTCTCTTCTCGCCGTCTGAAAGCACAAAATAAATCGTTGTCGACCACAGTTGCATGGAGCGCCACGAACACTAGAGCATATTCTCCTGTGGCTCTCTGTGCCCCCCACCGGCCGCTGCAGCCACCAGCCATCACCACCGCCTGGAGTTCAGCTTTTTTAGCTCCTGCATAGGAGTGAGCTGATGGGTGTTCATCTTTCTGTGCCTGGCTGATTTCCCTTACTGAATTCCTGAAGGCTCATCCTTGTGGCTAAGATGACAGGATTCCTTTTTCCTCTGGCTGAATGGTCTCCACTGCACGTGGCACCACGTTCTCCTTACCCGTCTGTCTGTTGACCGGCACTCAGGTGGATTCCAGATCCTGGCCGTCGTGACTAGTGCTGCAGTGAACACGGGTGCACCGCTACATCTCTGATACCCAGATTTCCTTTCTTCGGGGCGTACGGCCGGCACTGGGACTGCTGGACCCTCCGGTGCCGCTATTGGTAGTGTTTTCCGGAAACTCCAGCTGCTCTCCGTAGGAGGGTTCTCACTCACATTCCCTCCAATGGCGCGCAGCGAACGGCCCTGTTTCCTCCACCTCCCACCTTTGTGATCTTCTGTCTTTCTGATAAAAACCACTCTAGCAGGCGTGAGGCGGTATCTCACCGGGCTTTCAAATTTGCATTTCCCTGTAATTAGTGGTGCTGGGTGTTTCCTCACACACTTCCCGGCTGCGAGTAGGTCTTTCGAGAAACATCTGCTCCGATCATTTGCCCATTTTTCTTATGCATTTTTTTAGTCCATGACCTGCTGAAATTTGCCCATCTTTAAATCGGGCTATTTTGTCGCCGTGGAGCTGCGTAAGTTCCTCGGAGATTCTGGGTATTCGTACCTTGCTGGCTGAAGAGTTTGCAAATATTTTTTCCAATTCCTTTTGCTTCTCTTTCGAGGGAGGTTGTTACACAGAAGGTCTCTGCCTCCCTCTATGTCCCCGGCTGCCTCCTCTTCCCTGTCTCTCTCTGCCTGTCTTCTCCTACAGCCCTGAGCCTCTCTCTCTGTTCTCTGGGGTATCTACTCTGAAGGAAGCCACTGAGACATAACTCTTGTGGGCCCAATTTTCTAAAAAAAGTAATCCCACTACTTTGCAGTCATCCTCCTGTTTTCAGGATTAGACGTTCCTGTGAAAAGGTGGCTGTGAATGGACGGAAGTCGGGAAACCGAGGCTCTCCCGCCTTAGGCCACGCCTGAGGCCGGAGCCCCACAGGCCTCTGTCTAGGCCCCGGCACTGGGGCTCCCAGCGGCTGGCAGCGCGGCTGCTGGTGGCTCACAGCCACCCCCCCGCCATGAACTGCCCGCAGCCAGATGCCCCCAGGCCCACGCCAATGCCCTTCCCAGGGATGGGGCCCACCCCACGACTGGTCTCAGAGGGGCACCAGGCCCTCCCACCAGCCCCTTTTGGGACCACCCTGTGGAGCCCTCCAGCCCCCAAGCCACCTGGGGCTTCCACCAAGGCCTTCCTTCCAAGCGTGTGGCATCTGGACACCCGAGGTCTGGACTTCACCACCCCCACGTCACGCACCCTCACTTTCCCCCTTCCCTGCACCCCCGTGGCTGTCAGAGCTGGATGGCAGGAGTCAGGGATCCCCAGGCCAGGTCTGGGGACCCCCTACTCACCCTCAAAAGAGGGCCCCGGAGCCGGAGCGTCCAATGGGGCAGGGCAGGGGAAAGAGTGGCTCACACACTGCGGGGCAAAGACAGAGGAGCGCCCGACCGGCCATCCTGGAGACGGCAGGGGCGAAGAGGGAGGAGCTCCAGGGATGAAGAGGGAGGAGCGTCCAGGGTGAAGAGAGAGGAGCGCGGGGCCGGCCGTCCTGGAGATGCCAGGGTGGAGGCCAGGGCAGCGCTGGGAGGGATTGCAGGGGCCCCTCCCGTTCTCCACACCACGGTGGCCTCCAGCCTTCTCACCCCAGCTCCCGAGCACCCCAGCAGGCGGCTCTACACACTCCAGGCGCTCTCTGCGACCCGCTGGCCCGTTATCCAAAGCAGGATCCAGAGACAGAGGCAGAGCCCAGACACGGCTGCTGTGCCCACAGACTCCGCGCCCGCACAAGTCCCCAGGACCCCTCACTCCCCTGCGGGGTCCTGACCAGACCCTGGCCTGAGGTACGCCCCTCAAGCTCTGGGCACAGACTTGGGGTACAAGCCCAGCCCAGGCATCTGCCCAGGAGCCCCGACAGCCTCCTCAGCTCCGAGTGAGCCCCCAGCTCCCGCACATCTCAGCACGTGCTCAAGCAGGCCGATGTCGGTTCAAATGCTCCGTCCAGCCACGTGGCCACAGGGACCTTCCTTCCCCTCTTGGAGCCTCAGCTTCCCCTGCTGGAAAGTGGGACAGTGGTTGCAGCGATCAAAGCCATGAGGAGCAGCGCCTGAGGGAGCATGGGTACCAGGAGCGCTCCAGGCCCTTGATCCACGCCCTCGATCCACGCCCTCACCTTCACTCCTTTGCAGCCCGAGAGGCAGCCGGAATTCTCAGGGTAGCAGCAAAGCTCCACTGCGAAGGACACAGTCGTCTCCATTCTTTTTAAGCAGCCAATGTTTGCAGAATGCTGGGGGGGGAGGGGCGGGGGGCAGTGGGGAGGGTGGTAAAGGGACCCCAGGCATCCTGCTGTGGCACAGCTTCCTGCTCTGGGACCCCACATCCTTCTGCTCCCCGCCCCCCACCATCCCTACTGCCCACCCCAGAGCTTCCCACACCTGCAGCCTACAGCCCTGGTGCTCATGGAGGAGGCCAGGCCCTGCACTTCTGTGGGCAGACAGCGGCCTCAAGGCCTCTCTCCTCCCTGTGCGTGTCCATCAGGCTGAACCTGGACCGTCCCAACCCGGACAGGAGCTGGCAGGGGCAGCGGGTTTCTGAGTGTGCCCTCAGGGCTGTGTTTTTTGAGCAATGCAGCTCTAGCAACCTGCTGACAGCTTTCTTATCTCTGGTCTTTTACCTGTTTTGCAGACTTTCTCTCCAAAGTTTTTGTCAAAAGAAGAGAAGAGTGTGATGTTCAGCAGACACCTGAACACCCTGGAGTGGTAAGAGGGAGGGAGGATGAAGTGACAGATTCTCTCTCGGCTGGATCTTGACAGGGCTGAGCTATTTCTTTCCTTGGAAGACCCTAAGTCCTTGGGAGTCTTTTTGAGACTCTTCCAGGGTGATACAGGGTTATATATAATTGACACTTTCAAATCCTGGATAGATCTACACGTGCGCCTGTAGACGTGGTGGTGCATGTATGTACACACGGTGCACACGCCCACGCACACACCTCAGTTCACGCAGTCTTACCTCTGTGTACACACGAATGCAGGCGTGCACATGTGCACACACTGAATATGCAGACGTAACCACTCTCTTGCACGCCACAGTGCGTGGTCCCTAATTCCACAGGTCTGGATCTAGTTGTCACGATTTTCAACACCCTTAGCCTAAAGCCAGATCAAACTCCTGGACTCCCGAGCACATCCAAGGTCGGCCACACTGGACCAGCAAGGCCACGCTCAGCCCCTCCGTGGCTGCTCCCTGCGACCCAGTTCCAAAAGCCCCACAGGTGGGTGCAGGGCGTCCTCTGGGCCAGGCCTGAGGGCGTCTTTCTGAGCCCCAGCCCCGCCCTCCAGGTGCTAAGGGTACCAAGCTGGCCCCTGGCGTGGAATGGGACGCCGCGAAGTGCTGAGGCCTCAGGTGGAGGTTTCTGATAATTTCTCTCTCACGCGTTGACTTAAATGAGGTAAAGGATTTGACGCTCATTTCTATTTACAAAATCCCAGGGAATAAAGAAGAAAAGGGGGTGAGGACATTCGGGTACCCAGGGACCGCTCGGCCCGTCACGTCAACTCCCTCCCGTCTCAGGGACGTTCTACAGGCCCCGGGTCCTCCTCTCACTCCTGAGCAGGAGTCGCATCCGAAGAGGTCGGCTCAGTGGCTCCATTCGCCGCGAACTGTAGCATTTGAAACGCCGAACTCCTAATTCAAAACCGTCTTTCTCCAACACATACTCTCATCTCTATTTTATTTCCTGACATAATTACAAGTACGATATAGTAATAACTTGTTTAATTCCTCAAGCCGAGGGAAACAGCTTCTTCCGGACACAGGGCTGCCTCTGCCAACCCCGCTTCCCGTTTAACAAATGCAGCTGCAAGATGCTGGGAGCTCCTCTTCTTTGCACTCCTGCTAAATCGCCCTTGGAGATGAGTCACCAGCTCTGAGGGCTGGGAATGGCTCGTGGGGAGGCAGGCACCACCCTCCACCCCTGCCTCCCGCCAGCCCTCGCCACACTCAGCCCAGAGAGGAGCACCACCGTGCAGACCCACACGGTGGCCTGTGGCCCAGCCCACACCTCGTGGCTCACCCCACACTCGGTGAGCCGCCCACACCAGCTTCTGCCCTGTGGCGTGGGGGAGTAAGAGACCAGGAGCTCAGGGTCGCTGGGAAGGTCAGAGCAAGCTGTTCTGTTTGGGGCGAGAGCCAGGCCCGGCCTCAGCATGGTGTCGACGCGCTAGCGATGTCCCCGCCATCCAGCCACGTCTGCCCAGTGTCGTCTGGCCGACAGCCCTGACCCACCAGCTCCACAGAGATGGGGCCGCTGTGCTGCACCTTCTGGGCCCAAGGCTGCCACAGAGCGTCACGGACATGGGGCTGAGCCTGCAGGAGGCCCCAGCGCTGGCTCTACCGAACCCTCACCAGGTGCCCCCTCACCTGTGCCTCCCACACCTGCAGGACCAGGCCCACCTCTGTCCAAGGCAGGAAGGGGCAGCTCCAGCCACGTGTGTGTGGGAGAAACTTCAACCCACCGTTGTCTTAGCAAAGCAGACCCTTCAGACATCCCACCTGCTCCCCTCCCCTTCCCTTCCCCTCACGGGCCCCTCCCTCTCCCTCCTTCCTTCTCCTTCTCTTCCTCCCCCTCATGGCTGTTGGGGTCTCTGAGGAAGCCCCCAGTAGATAATACTCCTTTTGTCCACCCAGGTTGCCCAAGTTAAGACATCAATCAAGGCCAGATGTGGTGGCTCACACCTGCAGGCCCAGCACTTTGGGAGGGGAGATGGGAAGATTGCTTCAGGCCAGGAGTTCAAGGCCAGCCCGGGCAACATAGGGAGGCTCCTTCTCCACAAAAAAAAAAAAAAAAAAAAAAAAAAAAAATTGAACATTAGCCAGGCGTGGCAGCATGCGCCTGCAGTCCCAGCTACTCAGGAGGCTGAGGTGGAGGACCACCCTAGCCCAGTGGTCGAGGCTGCAGTGAGCCAAGATCTCCACACTGCACCTCAGTGTGGGCGACAGAGCAAGACCTTGTCTCAAAACAAACAAAAAGGAACAGAAACAAGAAACTGAGAGCGAAGACAGCAGCCAGAAGAGCTCGCCAGGGGCCGATTCAGCTCAGGGGGCTGGGGGCCTCAGTGCAGCCCCCGGAGTAGGGCGGGGGACGCTGAGCTCCAGGCAGCGGGAGCTGTCGGACCCACAGCAGCCACCAGCGTGGAGCAGGTGCACACACCTCCTGACCTGTGTTGCCCCAGGGGTGACCTGGAGACAGCCCGATGCGCTGCTTCCTCCTGGAAGCGCCTGGGCCCTCTCCTCGAGGAGGAAGCTCCATGTTCTCACCCACTGCACAGGCGACTTCTTCCTCCCCCCACTTGCCTCACCTGGAAGCACGTGGGCCTCTCCCCAAGGAGGGAACCCTGTGTTCTCACCTACTGCACAAGAGACTTCTCCCTCCCCCCACCTGCCTCAGCTGGAAGCACCTGGGCCTCTCCCCGAGGAGGGAACCCCGTGTTCTCACCTACTGCACAGGAGACTTCTCCCTCCCCACACCTGCCTCACCTGGAAGCACCTGGCCCTCTCCCCGAGGAGGGAACCCTGTATTCTCACCCACTGCACAGGCGACTTCCTTCCCCAACCTGCCTCACCTGGAAGAGCCTGGGCCCTCTCCCCGAGGAAGGAACTCCCGTGTTCTCACCCACTGCACAGGAGACTTCCTCCTCCCACCTGCCTCACACACACTCATTTTCTTGTCCGTCTCACAGAGAGCCAAAAGATAAATCTGGGAGTGATAAGACCGGCCAGTTCCTGCAGATTCGAGGCCCAGCTCATGGTCCAGCCGGGGCCTCTCCCTGGGGACCAGGCGCTGACCCCCAGCTCTGGAGGCAGAAAGCCCCAGGGTAATGGGAACTGATACAAGAGCTGGGGTCGGGCTCCTGATATGACCCCAGAAAACGATGGCTGGAAAGCAGCTGGCTGCCTTAGGTGACGGGGGATGGGGGACAGAACTGTGAACCATGAACTCAGCCTGCAGCCTCTGCAGCAGTCACCCCTTCCCCGACCCACTGCCCCAAACAAGAGGCAGGGACCTCTCCTGTCCCCCACCTCAGGATCCTGCAGCGGGAGCCATCCCAGGGCCAATGATGATTTTCAGGAAGAATCTAAACAGAGTGGTCTTTAATCCAAAGGAGGCGCGTGCGGACAGTGGGACTTCGGGCTTCATGGAGGCTAGGCCGGAGCAGACGACTAGTCTCTCCTAATTCTCAGAAAACAAACAGAAAGAAACGGAGCAGTTGGCCAGAGATGATATGACATCCAGCTTTCAGACGGTGGCGGCCATTGCCATGAACATGCCAAGGCCAGCAAGACCCGGCCCCCGGCCCGCGCAGTGCCCTCGCGCCTCGCCCCGCCCAGGTGAGGGCCCAGGCACGTTCGTCGCTGCAGAGCGTCACGCCATCCCCATTTTCCTGCAGAGGAGCCTGGGCGTCACGGAGGCCCTGGCGCTGTGGGGTCCCAGCCAGGAATATCCCGACCCTCACACCTGGGGTGGGAGGCTGTGGAATAGTATTCATGTAAACTTGTTTTATAAGTTCAGATGTGTATTGTTTATTATTTTAAAACACAATAGAAACTTTGGAAATACTGAGAAATGAGTCCATTTTGGTAAACTCCAAAATTCTGAAATCAAGATTTAATTTAGGGATGATACCCACAATCTCATGTCAAATGGGTCCCAAACAAACGTGTGTGGGTCCTGACCTGCCTCCCCAGCTCCCCAGTACCAGGTCTGGACACTGCAGGGCTGCGAGCTGCTGGTCCCGAATGCTCTGCTGGGGAGGGCAGGTCCTGGAGACAGGCTTCCAGAGGGGCTGAGAGACCCCACTCCTTCAGAGCCTGACTTCAAAGGACCCCACTCTGTGTCCAGGCAGGGCGGTGACCTGGGGAGGGTGGTTTCAGGGGCCAAGGGAAGCAGGCACAGCAGGGACAACAGACCAGGCTTGGGGTGTGCAGGGCGTGTGTGTGTGTGTGCCTTTGTGCACATGCTGTGTGTACATGTGTGCACCTGTGTCCATGTATGTGTGTGCATGTGTTGGTATGTATGCATGTGTTTGCATGCATGTGTGCGCATGCATGTGTGCATGGGTGTGCATGTATACACATAAATGCATCTGTGTCCCTGTGTGCATGAATGTGCGTGAGTGCATGTGTGTGCATGTATGCATTTATGTGCATGTGTGTTCATGTGTCTGTGTGCATGTATGCATGTGTGCGTGTGTGCATCTGTTCATGTGTGTGCATGTGCATGTGTGCATTCATGTGTGTCTGTGCATGTATGGGTGTGCATGTGTGTATGTGCATGTATGTGAATGTGTTCGTGTCTGTGTGTTCATGTGTGCATGTATGTGGGTGTTTGTGTGTGTACGTGTCTGCATGTGTTCATGTGTGCATGTATGCATGTGTCTGTGTGTATGCATGTATGTGTATGTGTGTCTGCGTGCATGTATGTGCATGCCTGTTCATGTGTCCGTGTGCATGTATGTGTGTGCATGTATGTGTGTTCATGTCTGTGTGCATGTATGCATGTGTGCATGTATGCATCTGTGTGCATGTATGCATGAATGTGCATGTGAGTGCATGCATGTGCATGCATGCAAGTGCATGTCTGTGTTCATGTGTTTGTGTGCACATGTGTGCATGTCTGTGTTCATGTGGCTTTGTATGCATGTGTTCATGTGTGTCCATATGTGCATGTGTCTGTTCATGTGTTCATGTGTGCATGTGTGTGCATGTGTTCATGTGTCCATGTGCATGTGTTCATGTGTGTGCATGTGTTCATGTGTCTGTGTGCATGTCTGTGCATGTGTTCATGTGTGTGCATGTATGCATGTGTGTGCATGTATGTGTTCGTGTCTGTGTGTGCATGTATGCATGTGTGCATCTGTGTGTTCGTGTGTCCATGTATGCGTGTGTGAGTTCATGTGTATCTGTGCGTGTATGCATGTGTTCATGTATGTGTGTTTGTGTCTGTGTGTGCACATGCGTGTGTGCATCTGTGTACACGTGTGTCAGTGGGAGGAGTGGCAGGGTAGTGAAGTCCCAGAGATGAGGCTCTGGGGGACAGCAGCTGGGGAGGGTGGAGGGAGGCACCAGCAGTCTCTGAGAATCTGGAAGGCTGAGACTGCACAGAAGAAAGTGGTGAAGCCACCTTGCAGCTCTGAATGGCAAGGGCCAGAGTGGGTGAACCGGCCACAACAGTGTCCCAGGGACCCAGATGACAGCAGCTTCTGGGTGTTGGGCTCAGCTACACAGTGCCTGGTGCTGGGAGGTTGTGGGGCCCTCCTCTGTTCAAAGTCCTTAGCAACACCCAAGGAGGTGTCATCTTTGTGTCAACAGAGAATTCAGCCCAGGGAGACAGCCGGGCAGACTCCTGGCTCCCCCTGGCTTGGGGATGTTGGAGCCCTGCCAGCTGTAAAGGGCTGGGGAGGCCCCCACCCTTTCCAGGGGATATGTCCCCAGATCTGGTTCCCAGAACCAGCCCCGTTCTGATTGTCCAAGAGGCCTCATCCTGCCCCAAAGCTTCTGGGCACCCCCTGCCCAGACCCCGAGGCAGCACCAGGCTCCACTCAGAGGCAGCTCCAGGGCTCAGGGGCCAGTACTCGGTTCCTTGTTAGAGAAGGCACCGTGAGCAGGGCCACAGCCCAGGGCAGAAGCCTGGGTCCTCTGGAACCTCAGGTGCCGGCCCCCGACAGGGCTGGGCTCAGAAACGCTGGAGGAGTGAGAGAGTGGCTATGGCCGACCACAAGCCCTGCCCCAGGCAGCGGCTGACCATCACATTTCCCCAAGGAGACCCAAGCAGGCACCCTGCCTCCACACCACCTGCCCGGGGCCAAACACCAGCCAGGCCCCACAGAGAGGTCACGACCCACAGAGCCTGGGCCACCCAATCTCCTGGGTCTGCCTTCTCCACATCAGCAGCTCCGCAGACCCAGCCTCCTTCCAGGAAAACCCCCAGGATGCAGGCAAAGCCCCTGAGTGGGTGAGGAAGCTCAGGTCCCCGAGGCTAGGGTGGGAGAGCCGGGCCCTTGTCAGGAGCCCCCGCCTCCCAGGCTTTGAGGCCCCCGCCTCCACCTGCCCACTCTCCAATACCCAGGCCCGCAGCAGGAGCCAGGCATCCCAGACTGGCAGCACCCTGGGTGTCAGAGACACCTACCCCACCCGCAGTTCAGGACATGTGGCTGGCATCATTCCTGAAACTCACATCACAGGACTTGCCTGGGGCGCTGGCTGGAAACCCAGGTGCCGGGGCCCAGCCCAGGCCCACTGCATCCAGGTCTCTGTGAGCGGAGCTGGAAATCCGGGTTTTTAACAGGTGCCATAAGGATCGGGGCCGGCGGTTTCGGGAGATGGACTCACCTTCAGCCCTGGCGCAGCCACAGCGGCACTCCCAGCACAATCCGAGGCGTCCATGCGGCCGCTGACCTCACCACACACTGCACTCTGTCCTGCGGCTTTTTTCTTAATTCCCCCTTCCCTGGCTCCCTGGACTTTGTTAACCTTTGTAAACTACTCCAAATCCTACTGTGAATGAGACAGAAACCAGGAGTATCATCACCACTTGGATCACGTCACACCAAGAGCACAGCTCGGGAAGCCACTGGACATGTCAGCGAGTGCTGAGATTCAGCAATCCCATGAACGGGCATATACACAAAGGGTTATAAATCATTCTATTATAAAGACACATGCACATGTATGTTTATTGCAGCACTGTTCACAATAGCAAAGACTTGGAACCAACTCAAATGCCCATCAATGATAGACTGGATAAAGAAAATGTGGCACATAGACACCATGGAATACTATGCAGCCACAAAAAAGGATGAATTCATGTCCTTTGCAGAGACATGGATGAGGCTGGAAACCATTAGTCTCAGCAAACTGACACAAGAACAGAAAACCAAACACCGCATGTTCTCACTCATAAGTGGGTGTTGAACAATGAGAACACATGGACACAGGGAGGAGAATATCACACACTGGGGCCGGTTGGGGCTTGGGGGGCTACGGGAGGGACAGAAGGGGGTGGGAGATAGGGGAGAGATAGCATTAGGAGAAATACCTAATGTAGATGACGGGGTGATGGATGCAGCAAACCACCATGGCACATGTATAGCTATGTAACAAACCTGCACGTTCTGCACATGTACCCCAGAACATAAACGTATAACTAAAAAAAGAAGTTACTCTTTCCCCAGGACAGACCTTACATTCAAGCCTGTCCCCAAGCCAGGTGGGGTTGGCATTAGCCAGCAATGCTGTCCCGACGTGGACCCAGGTATCTGCTACAATCTTCAGGCCTCACACCCCTGCACAGCTTCATTCCCCTGCCCTAAACACCACAGAAGCCCACGCTCCCCATCAGCACCCCACCCAGACAGGCATCACTGACAGCTTCCAGACGTCCATGCACACCCCAGATCTCATGAGGCTGATGCTGCCTTCTGCCATGTGCTCAGAAAGCCCTCCCAGGTGGCCGCTGCACCCGCCCAAGCAGCCACGGAAAGCACATGGGGTCATCCCAGATCCTCTCTCCCTCCCACTGAAGAAGGGCATTAAGTAATAGCAATAATAGTAAAAACAAAGCCTTATCATTTGTAGTTGCTATATGATCAAGTAAATTTTGCTGTGTTATGTGTTGTTTAATATAAAACCTAACCCTGACTCTGTTTAAAATTAACTCCCTGTAAAACCTACCTTATCTATTCTCCGCACATTCTCAGCGGAGTTCCCAGGCATCTCAAGACTCCTGTTTCTCTTGCTGACCAGCTGCAAGGTCACAGGGCAAGAGAACACCCAAAGAATGTACAATACATTTCTCAAAATGCTATTTTTCAAATATAATACACATCACAAGACACGTTACAAATTAACTAACTGCTCTTTGTTCTGGGTTCTGTAAACCTGTTAGCTGCTACGTCATCCTGGACGTATGAAAAGTACCCCATTTTCTTTCTCCTTTGCTCAGCCATAGGACGCGAATCCGCTGAGCCAGTGGCCACTTTAATAAAATCCTCCTGTTTCACCCGTTGGTCTCCAGTCTCCTGATCATTCTGCAACACCGTCCCTCACCGACACAGGCTGCAGCCTGTGGGGTCGTCCCAGCTGCTCTCTGTAAGGTCACAGAAAGAGGAAAGAAACACAAAAGCAGCTCCACAGTCAAGAACAGGCTGATGTCTGAGAGTAAACCTGAGAGGGTCTTCCGGCCGATTTCGGTCAGGAGTGTTCTTTCTCATAGGCTAAGGATACTTAAGGATTTGTAAACGGGAGCTTCCCACAGGTTTGGAATGTTTCTACATCCCGGCTGCTCTCCCTTCCTATCCCATACCAACCTCTGCCACTGCCTGTAGTCTGGAAATACACAGAGAACCCGGCCTCATGCGGCCACCTCCACAGCTATCTCCAAATCCCAGGTACCGTGCCTCCCCACTGGGTGGCTGGAAAACCTCTGGGTGTGTCTCTCCGCTCCAGGGCCCCTGAGGACCGTTCCCAACACAGCTCCAGGAGCTCGGGAGTCGCCTCTTCCACCCCTTCGCTTCCTAAAAATCTCAGAGCTGTTGGGTGCAGCAGAGTGAGGCAGATACTTGTGCAGGGTGTGGCAGAGCTGCAGACACCCAGAGCAGGCCAAGCACAGACCACAGAGCAGGGCGGGGTAGGTGGCACATGGGGGGGCACTGAGATGCCGCCCTGAGGGAGGGAGATGCCAGGGGCCTCAGAGCTTCAGTGGACTTAGGAAGCCCTTTCCGTCACCCCCTTGGGTGGGCGTCCACTCCCTCATCCTCCCCACACTGAGGATGGTGCACCTGCTCAGGAGCCCTCACAGGGTCCCAGGCCCTGGAGCCACCCCCAGTGCCCAGCCCCCAGTCTCCAAACCTCGAGGTGACGCTGGCCGAGAGGGTCTCGTGTGCCCAGCAGCGTCAGTGTCCGTCGCAGTTAGGATTCCGTAGATTCTTTTAAACGGGCTGGTCAGCGCCAGAGGGAAGCAAGCAGATCCTGCTCTGTAACTAAAACGAATACAACTGTCTACGTGTCCCATTTCTAACTCTGTCCTGACCAAATTGCATAAAAATTCTTTGAGTTGATTGCCTTGTACTGAAATAAAAGCTTGTTAAACATGCTGAAGCTTGTGATTCTCGTAGGTGGTTGCCTAAGACGTGCCATGGTGACAAATCCCCCCGTCACCACCCGGCAGGCTCCCGTCCTCCAAAGTGGTGAACACCAGCCTCTGCATGACCTCCCCCCAACTTATGCCCCCTGGCTGCTCTCGGGACGGAGAGGCCGCAGCCCCCACCTTCCTTTACCCTGAGGCTCCTCTGCGTGGCTTCCTCCCTGATTTCCATGGGAATGACGTTTTCTCCTGTTTGTCTGCACGTCTCAAGAAGCAAATGTTTGTGGCCCCGAGTTCATCTGTGGCAGCCCTGGCCCCCTGGGCAGACCCCAAGGTCACCGACATGGCCTCTAAAGGAGTCATTAGGGTTAGATGAGGTCGCAAGGTGGGATCAGTGCCCTCATCAGAAGAGACACCGGAACTCTCTCTTGCACGTGAGGGTGCAGCAAGAAGACGGCAGTGCAGATGGGCCCCCCGACAGAAACTGAACCCGCCGCGCCAGGACTGTGGGCCTCGCACCCCCAGAGCTGGGAGATAAAGTCTGCTGCGGCGGCCGCCTGAGCACACTAAGGCAGTGTCTGCTTTAGGGCAGCTTGGTCAGGTCCATCTCAGGATTAGGGTGTGACAACCTCCCCACACACCTGTCCCCCTTCCCTCACTGGACGGGCTGCCTGCTGGGCCACCCCAGGGAGGCCACGGCGCTCCTGCTTGTGGTGTTCATCGCTAAAGCTGCCCCCCTTGAGGCTGCCACAGAGAGCCCGGGGCTGCAGGACTCCAATGTTACAGATCCAAATCATCTGAAACCCAAGGTCAGGAAGGCAGACCCCAGAGCACAGGGCGGCTGTGGAAGGAGACCCCCCCCCGGCTGAGCACACTAGACGGAGCTGGCCCAGCTGGGGCGGGAAATCAAAACTGCCCTTGCAATCCCAGCACTTTGGGAGGTGGAGGTGGGCGGATCACCTGAGGTCAGAAGTTTGAGACCAGCCTGGCCAACATGGTGAAACCCCGTCTCAGCTAAAAGTACAATAATTAGCCGGGTTAAATAAATTTCAGCTACTCAGGAGGCTGACGCAGGAGAATCACTTGAACCCCGGAGGTGGAGGATGAAGTGAGCCAAGTTCGCGCCACGGCACTCCAGATACCAGCCTGGATGATAGGGTGAGCCTCTGCCTCAAAAAAATAAAATAAAATAATAAAATTGCCCCTTGTGCTGTTGGTTTCCAGGCTCCCAGCTCCCATGAACGTTGGAGAGGGATCCTCAGCACATCCGAACCCCTCAGAAACTGCGTGAATGGAGGCGAGGTGCGATCGGAATGACATTCTCCGCGATGTGCAGCTCAGGCAGGAGACGAAGTGTCGGAGCCCGCCCGCGCCACCTGATCAACTTTGATTTCAGCACAAAACCTAAAGGGGCAAAAAGCATGTGAGTGAGAGACACACGTCGCTGTAAAGGTCATACCTTCAAATGTCGTTGTAACAAAAACATGAAATCAAAATCATTTTCTCTGATCTGGAAGCAAAGGTCGGATCCACAGCCTCTGAGTGAGTTCGGAAAACAGTCGTCTTCTCATTGTCGGCCAGTCCTGGCCTCCCAACAGCTATTGGTTCCCACCTCCACGAGGCGCAGCCTTTATTCTCAGACGAAAGGAAGGAAAGGTCAAGAGCGTGGAGCAGGAGGAGGGGCCCTTCACAGGCAGGGGAGGGACGTGCATGGGACGCGGGGGCAGGTTCACTGACCGGAGGCACCATGGCTGCCAAGCCTGAGGGCGAGCTCACAGGCGGGAGAGCAGCGCGGATCCAGCCCCTCTGCAAGCTCGGATGCGCCTTGTAGTTTAGCCCGAGTCTGCTCCGGGACGTCCTCATCAGAAAGCCAAACTCTCCCCCAAGCAGCGTCGCCCACAGCCCGGCACGACTGTGGCTGCCACATGTCATCTGCATCCAACATCCCCCATCTGCCGACCACGCAGATCAGACAGGCCTTCCTTCTGACCCTGCGGATATCCGACCATCCACTTTCCAACGACGGATGTGACGAATATCATCTCCTTTTGTAGTCAACGAACATTTACAGAAATATGAATACTGAAAGGCAGAGAAAGAGAGACCAGATTATGTCACAATTATAATCTCTGTAGAATCATCTGGTGTAAAATGCATTCAAACAAAATAGCTTTTAAGAATTGTCCCTCATTTGCCTGTGTTTAGACCATTGTCTTTACCAGTCCCATGTGGGGAGCACTTTTCAGCTTTGGGGGTCAAGTTCAAAGTTGAATGCTGACTTTGCTGTTTCACAATTTCACCCATGGGAAAAAGAGCAGGTTATAGTCCACTTATATCCAAGACAACATCTTTGATTCAAATGCAAAAAATAGTGAAGAGAAACATGAGGAACCCAAAACTATCTTGCTTTTCCACCAGCCTCCATCAGAAGAAAACATCGTGCTCACCACGTGTGCCGTGCCGTCCCTCTCTCCCGTCTCGTCTCATCGCTCTCCCCACTCTCGCTCTCCCCGTCTTTCTCCCCTTCCCCGTCTCTCTCCCTCTCCCCATCTTTCTCCCTTTCCCCCATCTCTCCTTCTCTCCCTCCCCGCCCTGTGTCCCCCAACCCAGCTCGTGTTCTCTGCAGAGTACACCTGGCTCTACCCATGGCCATTCCCAACCGAAGGAGGCAAAGCTGCCAGTGCCCTCAGCTCCGGGCGTGGAAGTCTCAAGATGTCCCTCCTACCGCATTTTACTGGTGGAAGCGGCCGCCCACAGGCAGGTCATGCCTTGGTGGGAAGGGACGGGGGGCTGTCCCTGTGACCAGCCAACCCCAACTTTAACAGAGTGGCACCCAGGAGCCCCGCAGACAGTGCACAGCTCAGGCCAGGCTCTAGCTCGCTCCATCTCCGTGCCAGACTGGGCTGGCGGGCACCACCACCTTGGGTTTCCTACCTTCCAGGGAGGACAGTGCAGTGCACGCAGGGGGTGCAGGAGTGGGCATGGGCGCAGGAGTGGGCATGGGTGCAGGAGTGGGCATGGGCACAGGAGTGGGTATGGGGTACAGGAGGTGTGGGCATGGGCGCAGGAGGAGTGGGCATGGGCGCAAGAGTGGGCATGGGTGCAGGAGTGGGCATGGGCGCAGGGGGAGTGGGCATGGATGCAGGAGGAGTGGGTATGGGCGCAGGAGTGGGTATGGGTGCAGGAGTGGGCATGGGCGCAGGGGGAGTGGGTATGGGCACAGGAGTGGGCATGGGGTACAGGAGGTGTGGGCATGGGCGCAGGAGGAGTGGGCATAGGCGCAGGAGTGGGCATGGGTGCAGGAGTGGGCATGGGCACAGGAGTGGGCCTGGGGTACAGAGGTGTGGGCATGGGCGCAGGAGGACTGGGCATGGGCGGAGGAGTGGGCATGGGCGCAGGAGTGGGCATGGGCGCAGGAGTGGGCATGGGCGCAGGGGGAATGGGCATGGATGCAGGAGGAGTGGGTATGGGTGCAGGAGTGGGCATGGGTGCAGGAGGAGTGGGCATGGGCACAGGAGGAGTGGGCATGGGTGCAGGAGTGGGCATGGGTGCAGGAGGAGTGGGCATGGGCACAGGAGGAGTGGGCATGGGTGCAGGAGGAGTGGGCATGGGCAGGAGTCTGAGGAGAGGTCCCAGAAGGCCTCCTGCAGCAGACGCCTCAGGTCCACACTGTCCCCGAGCAGCGACCCAGGACTCACAAAACTGCCTGTGAAACAGCCATTCTAGAAAGAGCAGCAGGGCCTCTGCCGGGCTACACGGCAGCTCTTGCTTGGCTGTGCCTTTCTGTGGCATTTAATGGCTCCCCTCTCTCCACCTCTCTCTGTAGCCCTGCCTGCCTTTCTCTCTGTGTCTCTCTTTCACACACACACACACACACACACACACTCTCTCTCTCTCTCTCTCTCTCTCTCTCTCATAAATCTCATAATTTAAAACCAGCCATGCACCATCGGGACCCCTGGGGCTCCTTAATGGCGCCCTGGTCCCTGCACCTGCCCTGCCCCCGCCCAGGCAGCCCCCACGGTGCCCACAGGCCCTGATGATGAAAGGCCCCAGAACCTCCTCCCAGCCCACCACGGCCAGCCTCATCCCCAGGAAGCAAGCAGCGGGTGTCTGTAATGACTTTCCACATCAGTAAGTGGTCAGCTCCAGAAATAATTACTCACATAAGCAATTTCCCTTTTTATCTGAAGCAGGGAGGGTGTCTTTTGGGTTTGGGGAACAAAAAATTGCTTTTCATAAGTACTCAATTTAGAATTGTTTGCTAAAATTAAGCCCTTGTTCAGCAGACATTTTTAGACTGAGTAATTTTTAACCCATGCCATCTGATAAGTAATCTGTTTGATTAGTAGTAAAAAAAAAAACTACTTGCCATATTTCTGCATAGCATAAATTAAACCCTCTCTGGTCACTGCTCTCGTGGGGAAAGTCAGTGTGGTCAGCTTCTAGGGCTGCGTCAGACATTGAGCAGGGCTGGTCCCTAGATGAGCAGGCAGGAGGCCTGCGGCTCCGCCCTTGGGGGATTACAACCCGATTGCGGAGGTCAGACCTGCACATTTACACAGAACAATCAGGAATGGAGGAGGCTAAAGAGAAACAATGCCAGATGGAAACTTGCACCTTTGGGAAAGAATGAAGAACATCTGAAATTGTAAATAGCTGGATGAATAAAGACTAATTTTCCTCTTAATTTCTTTAAGATATATAAGACTGTTTAAAGCAAAAAGTAAAACATTTTCTTGTGAGGTTTAAACAGTGTGTGGATGTAATACCCATGGCGACTACAGCATTAAAAATGGGAGAAAGCAGATGCATCTACTTTGCTGCAAGGTTTACCAATGTACTTAAAATCTTACAATATTAACTCTAAGAAAACTGTCAAAAGTTAAGGATGCACATTGGAATTCCATGAGTAGCCACTTAAAAAAATGCGAAGCGGTATAGCTAAAAAGTCAACGAATCCATTACAATGGAATTCTAAAAAATATTCACATAATTCAAATGAAGGCAGGATAGGAGGAACAGAGAACCAAAACAGAGGAAACAAACAGAAAACAAGTAACAAAAGACACTCAGCTGAGTGTGGTGGCATGGGCCAGCAGTCCCAGCTACTTGGGAGGCTGAGATGGAAGGATTGCTTGACCCCAGGAGGTCGAGGCTGCAGTGAGCCATGATCATGCCACTGCACTCAGCCTGGGTGGCAGAGAGAGACTCTATCTCCTGACCCGGAAAAAAGATAGGCCTAAATCCAATCATATCAACAACTACATTAAATATGAATAGAATAAACACTCCAATTAAAAGACAGAGATTGTCAGACAGTTTTTTAAAGCAAGAGCCAACTATATACGATCTATAAGAGAGTCACTTTGTTTTTTATCTAATTAGATTCTAGTGTTCTTAGAGATTGACTTTAAATATGAAGACACATTGACTGAAAGGAAAAGAATATACCATGTGAACAGTAAGCATATGAATGCTAGTGAGGCTGTGTAATATCAGATGAAATAGACGTTTAGACAAAGATTATTACCAGAAGTAAAGAGGGACGCTTCCTAATGCTGAAGGGCTGGTTCTTCGGAAAGGCAGAACAGTCATAGAGTTGGATCCACTGTGACGGCTTCTACACACGAGGCAACATCCACAGACTTAAAGGGAGAAATAAATGATTCCACAATCGTAATCAGCGTTCAGTAAAGACAAACATCTGAACAACACTATCAACCACCTAGACCCAAATGATGGCCACCCCACCCACCAACTGGAGGATACACATTCTTTTCGGTGACACGTGGCACATTCAGCAAGAGGGGGCAGATGCTGGGCCAAAAACGAATCCAGCAACACGAACCGTGTTAATATAAGGGTGTGGTAGTCGGATGGTCTCTAAGATTTACCATGTTAGGCCGGGCGCGGTGGCTCACGCCTGTAATCCCAGCACTTTGGGAGGCCGAGGTGGGTGGATCACGAGGTCAAGAGATTGAGGCCATCCTGGTCAACATGGTGAAACCCCGTCTCTACTAAAAATACAAAAATTAGCTGGGAGTGGTGGCGCGAGCCTGTAGTCCCAACTACTCGGGAGGCTGAGGCAGGAGAATTGTTTGAAACCAGGAGGCAGAGGTTGTAGTGAGCCGAGATCCCACCACTGCACTCCAGCCTGGCAACAGGGTGAAAGCGAGACTCTGTCTAAAAAAAAAAGATTTACCATGTTAAACCTCAAATGAAGTGGCATAACTCTAAGTACTAAAAGAGACTGATAGAGAGAGAGGGAGGGAGGGAGAGAGAACCCGTTTCTTTACAGGTGCCATTGAAGACAAGTTGGAGAACTGAAGCATCTCTCATGGGAGGAGTGAATCAGACACAACCTGCAGGCCTTCTTCCGGCCCTGTGATTCTGTGATTCTGAGTGACTTCCAAGCACTTTGATGGGTACCTTATGCACGTGGCCTGGTCTCATGGCCACGGCAGCTTTGGGAGGTAGAAAGCATGATTTGTCTCACATATGGGGAACAAGCTGTTTGGAAAGATTAATTTTTCATTCCCCAACGGTAAGTGGCAGAACAAAGGAGGATTGCCATCCCACGTGACCTCAAAGCTCAGATGATACGCCGCAGTCTGCATCTTATATTTCATATTAGACCAACTGAGGCTCACAGGCTACACTCTGATGCCCTGAAGATCCTAGGTTGCCTTAAAATGATGGAAGGAAGCTTTCTCTGCAGGACGATTCCCCCGGCACGTCATTGCCTCCTTGTCTCCCTCTCTTTGCAGCCTCTGCTCCTGGAAACAGGGGACTGTGTTTATCTTGTTCAGCAGCACGTCCCTGGAACTAACTATGTCTGCTACACAGAATAGGCAATTAATCCACGTGGGTTAAATAAGTAAATAGAATTAATAAATAAATTGCATTTTAATGTAAGGCAAATCCTGAAATGCAAACCTCCAACTGCTACGTGCCCTCCAAAAACAGCCTTCTGCAGACTCTGGCCCTCCCATGTAGACACTTCCAGGTTTCCCCTCCTTTTTCCCATTCCAATGTTTAATGCTGGACTCACCCCAGCTGTCCTAACTCATCCATAGGAACTGCACGATGTGCCGTCTCTTCCCACCACTTCCTCCGGCATGCAGAGGCTCCCTGTGCGGTCGGCATCGATCCCGACACCTGACACTAGCCGTGGTACTGACAAAAATCCCTGAACCTCGGGGGCTCACAGAAGAGGTTTCCTGCTTGCTTGTGCAAAGTCCACTGAGAAGTGGGGTCTTCTGGAGACTCGTCTTCACATGGTGACTCAGGGCCACGCCGCCCGCGTGTTTTAATGTTTCATCTCCCCGACGTGGCCTTCGCTCCTGCTGCAGAGGGAAGAGAGGGCTGAGAGGCTGGAGGGATGCTTCGGGGCCAGGCCTGGACACAGGGCACACAGAAGGCCCCAGTGGACGCCAGAAAAGGTGGGAGAGTGAATGCAGTCTGTGCCCAAGAGAGGGCCCAGCATGGTGAACTAAGCTCCCCAGACACACCAGCTGGCTCAACGCTCAGCAAGAAAGAAAACCCTTCCTTCTTCCAGGCCTGTCCTGGGCAGGCCCTCAGCAGCCACTCCACGGCCTCTGCTCTCCAGGAAAGTCTCTGCAGACGCCTGTCTCCCTTCCTCTGTTTCCCTGTTTCCCCTGCTTGTACAATGAAAACTTCTCTGATTGCTTCTGAAAATCGTAAGAATAAAGCTAATGTCCAATTTTTACAAAACGAAGTTAAGCCATAAATCTCGAAGTGCCTCTAGACATCCTAATGAAGCAGCACCTTCTATCTGGAAATCCCTTGGGCAGAGCCACGCTTCCCTCGGGAATGTCGGCAGCTCCCTTCCAAGGCCTCCCGTGATGATCATGCTTTTTGTTTGACCACCAGGGATCAAAATAACGTTAAAAATCATCGTGTTGTATTCTGTTGTGTCTCATTACTGCTACTTCCCCATATTGTTTTCTACTATTAAGGGTTTTTAGGAGCCAGCCTGGGAATCTTAACCACATTTATGATGTCGAATCTGAATCAGCCGGGGCACCCACACACTTCATATTTGGAAGTAAGGGCCCTTCTGTATTTTAACTCTTCAGAAATGTGTAAAGTATGTATGGTAAATGGAGTAACTTGCAACTACCTAAAACGTTAACAAAAGCATTGGTTTTCTGACCGTTTCACTCAGTAGAAGCTGCTGTTGTAAAGAACCTCAGGCCCCTCAAGTGTTCAGAAATGGCATCCTTCCAGCAAGAGCTGGAACACTTCCAGGCATGTCTTTAACGCCCGCCCACTGCAGAATGATCTCGCCGGGTGTCTCCCACGCCACGGCTCACCCTGAAGTCACACAAGCTGATAAGCGACTGAAACCCGTGGAAATCCCCACACAACACTGGAGCCTGGAAGCGCTGGAAACATGAAGGCTGTCAGTATCAGAGAGACGCGTGCACAAGGGCCCTGAGCGAACGCAGTGCGCACCGTAATTCTCCAGACCACAGCGAGGGCTGTGCGGCCTCGACAGGTAAACCCGGAGGATTCGCAGTTGCGAGCTATATTCCCATCAGCTCGGCAAACGGGCCTTCCTTTACTTAAACCAGTTTTTCCTTGGCTTCCAAAAGCTGGATCTGTAAATATTTTAATGTGGAAAATGAAATCCAAATGACGACTGAGGGCGCAACTCGTGGCCTCCCACAAGCAGAGCGCCTGCCACAGAGCCACGGTCTGCAACTCGTGCCCTGAGCCCCGGAGGGTGGAGTATGTGCAAGCCGAGCTGCCCATGCTCAAGCCGGCTCTGGTCACCATCACGTGAGGATTTGCTGCGTGGGCGTGGGGCCTTGAGCCTGCGCTGGCGGAGGGCTGAACCCGGGATTCTGGCCACGGGCAGGCGGCTGGAGGCAGGCGGACTGGTGGGGAGCACAAGGGGAGGGAGGAGGCAACGGCAGAGCAGAGAGAAGGCCGAAGTGTGGGAGGGTGCAGAAGGGTGCAGCTCCCTGCTCCTAGAACAGCTAGAACAGCGCCTGGTACACAGGCACTCAAGCATTTGCTTATTTAAAATTAACACAATAATAGGCCGGGTGGGTGGCTCTCTCTGGTAATCCCAGAACTTTGGGAGGCTTCGTGGGCGGATCATCACTGGAGCCCCGGAGTTGGAGACCAGCATGGCCAACATGGTGAAATACCATCTATACAAAAAATACAAAAATAAGCCGGGCGCAGTGGTGTGCACCTGTAATTCCAGCTACTCGGGAGGCTGAAGCCGGAGAATCCCTGGAGCCCGGCAGGCGGAGGGGCAGTGAGCCGAGCGCATGCTGCCACACTCCAGCCTGGGGACGTGAGTGAAAACCTGCCTCAAAATAAATAAATAAATAAAAGTAAATCTGACATCATAAGAGAATTTTAAGTCTGGGAGATTTTTTAACGATTGTCTATTTCCAGCCACACACATTCCTCCCTTCACCTCATGCGCAGGCAGGTACATATCTGCACTCCCACAAATCACACATGCACACACACACGCACACACACACACACAGACGCAGGCACAGATGGGGTGAGGAAGCCGTGGCCCAGAAAGCCCACGTAACTCTCCCAAGCGGAAGCGCAGGCAGTACCCAGGAGAGGAAAGGAATGCCCACCCAGAACCGGCTCAGACCCCGCAAGCCATGGATCCGAGGTGACTAGCTGGCCAGCTGGCACCTTACCCGAAACAGCAGCTCCCCTGGTGGATGCTGGTCAGCCAGTGACAGGCTCAGAGAGAGAATTCAGCCGTAAATCTGGAGGTCACACTAATGGCACTAAGGAGCCGGGGCGAGGTCCCTGCAGAGCTGCCGCCCGCACCAGCCCTGGTGGGCCCCCTCCTCTCACCCGTGTTTCTCCCAGGAACCCATCGGTGCCCAGGGGTAGGATAAGCGCCCCCAGCACAGAAGGAAGTCGCTTTGCACCCGTGACCGTGCTTAACAAACGAGAGGATGTCACTGGCGTCAGGCAGCGACTGTCACCCCACTTGACAGACGAGGACACTGGGACTCGCAGAGGTGGGTGGCTGCTCGGGTCACAGGGTCAGCAAAGCACAAAGCCTCCAGCGACCCCTGTGCGGCTGGCTTGGAAGCCCCACTCCATGTGGCTGCCTCACTGGCAGAGGCCTCAACCTTGGAGGGACATGATTCCAGTCCTCGTCCTCTGCAAAGAGCAGATCAGGGCGCAGTGTCCCCTCCACAGGGTCACCTCCTGGGGGGGAGCAGGCCACATCTCTTTGCTCATGGATAAACCAGGGTCAGCCCACCGCATGCGCTCTGTCATGGGAAAAGTATTTTTATCCACATCCCTCCAGCTCGTGGACCCTGTGGACAGAGCCAGCCACAAGGCTGCAGAACACCTGGGCCAACCAGGACTCCCTGCTCCTCTAGACCAATGCACAGACACACTCAGCTCACTCACAACCTCAGAACGAGGTCTTGGTTTTGTGCAGGAGCTAAGCTCCCCTACTTCCCGCTCTCCTGTGGCGTGGAAAACTCACTTCCAACCTGATGCACTCTTTTGTTGGAAGGAAGGCTGGGAATGATGGCACCACAAATCCTGCCCCTTTTCCAGAGGCACACGGGGGCCGTCTGGTGCAGAGGGCTCTTCAAGGTCTCCCTCCCTCCCTCCCTCCCTGCCCCACGTGGGTCACACCTGCACTGCCACCACCTGATCGTCCTTTGTACGAGTTAAAGCTCCCACAATGATGCCCCATCCTGCTTTGTCTCCCACTAAAAGCCTCCTCCGTTGAATTCTGAAGGTCATTTCCAGCTGAGTCCCCAGGCCTAAGTGGTGACGAATTCTATTCACTCTTCGTTTTACCACTGCGGTTCTGGTCTTCACCAGACCCAGAGCTGCAGGCCGAGTGCTGGGAAGAAGGTACGTTTCATCTTCCTGTCCAGGGCTGTGTGGCCAGTGAAGCCGAGGTGATAGGTTTTCAATGGCCACTTAGCTTTCCTAATTTCATAGGCTGTTCCCAGATGCAGACAGCAGCGCGTGTGGACACAGTTGATGAGATGCAAGTCAATACCATAAACGCTGCTGATCAGGGATTCTCCCCGCCTCCCACCTCCTGGCGTCTCCATTTATCCAACAGCATAAAGAGGGTGTCAGTGCAAGATGAATGGAGCTTGGGAGGGGACAGGCCGCATGGGGAGCTGCAGCCGGCGTCTCTGGGCAGAGACAGTGCTTGCCAGAGTGGCCAGGGCCTAGCTCCTCTGGCTTTTACACCCCCCAGAGCCAGGTCTCTGAGGGTGGGAGAATGAATGGGGTGCGCTCTTGAGCCATTAAAAACCAGGCCAGGTTCAAAGGGAGATGCAGCTACGTTTGCTGAGTGGGCGAGGGTGATGCGGGGCCAGGGGGTAAGGGAGAAACCCCCTCCAGCCGGTGGCCAGCAAGCCAACACTCTTTAACACCCCATTTCTCACCCGAGCGCCTGGGTATAAGAAGGAACAAGGTTTAGCAAGCTGAGTGAGGGAGGAGGGGTCTGGAAATGATACCATAGGTGACTGATGCTCCTGAGAAGCCCTGAGCCAGGAAGCCCCGTTCACACCTAGCACCCCCCCGCTGGCACACCTGCCCCATTCACACCCTGCTTTCATTCACAAAAGTCCAGGCTGGAGGAGTGGGTGGCAAGGTCCAGAGACAGACGCTGTCACCTCTTACAGGTGCCACCCCTAGCCCTGGCACAGCCTGGGTGATGGGTGCCAGGCCGCATGCGGTGAGCCGGTGCTCAAATGGATGCCAAAGGGGGACTTTCAGGCCTGCCTGGCCAGGAGTGGGTCTGCCTCAGTTCCCCTCCCCAGCCCCCAAAATACATATGTACCCCCTACATCAAACAGAAGGGACATGGCCGCGCCCTCATCCGTCCACAGGGACCTGCCTCGTCTGCCGGGTTTTCCATGTTTCCTTCAATCTCCTTAAACCACAGAGTGCACACGCTTTAGGGTGTGGCCCTGGCGACTGCAGGACGCCCCGGTTAAAGGTGATCTGAGGTGCCAAACGTCCCTCCACACTGCAGGTGATGGCTGGACACACAGCCTCCCTGCCACCCTCCTCCTGTGGCTTCTGTGAAGTAAATCCACTTTCAGACCAGTGCCCGTTTAAACAGATCTCCTTCTGGGAGACACAATTTCCAAACAGCGGAGGGGTTTTTTCTTTTAATAAATAATTATATAAGTACCTTCATGGAACAAAATGCTGTAGTCGGTATTCAGAGATGCAAAATAAGCAGCCCTGCCCTTCAGAAACAGAGGTCTGAAAGCAAGTCACCCCAAAGTGTCCTAGAAACGAAGGTGGCAAATGCATTGCTGAAGCCACAGGAATCCAGGAAAGGGGGCGTCCACGCCGCTGGGAAGGCGCAAGGAGAGCAGGGGAGGGCTGGGTCTGGGCAGCACCGTGAGCAGGGGAGGAGGAGAGAACACAGGTCTGTGTGGGGTGGGTGGGGCGGGGCGGGAGCTTGGCCTCGCAAACCTGTGCCCGGGCTGAGCAGGGACCATGAGCTCCCAAGTGGAGCCTGAACCCAGGCGTAGACGGGTTTGGAAGGCCAAGGATTGGGGTTTTTTTCCTGGAGGCCACAGAGAGCTGTTAAAGGATTTAAACGGAGACCGGGAGAGAAGTGAAGCCAACGTAATGGGTTGAACCATCTTGGCAAACAAGAGCCCGAGCGAGTGCCCTGCGGGCTGGAGGCCTCAAGTCTTCCCTCGGCAGTCCCTGGCCTAGCCCAGGCATCGCAGCGTCGCCCCAACTGCCAAGCTACCGGCCACGGTGCCCCTAAGGCCTTAAAACTTTTCACCATGACTAGGACTTCCCTCAAGCTGTGCTCGTGGGCCTGGAAACTCACATTCCTCAACTTTCATGTGGTTAAAGACAACAGGGACTGAATTCTCTCACCACCAGCGAGCAGCGCCGTCACACAGCCAGGGGGAGGCTTGCCGCAAGCACATTCTCTGTTCACCCATCCTGAGTTCACAGTTCTGCGTCAGTGCACACGCGTGGCTTTTGGAAGGATAAACAAGTTCCCGGTGACGGCAGCTGATTCTTAGGAAGATGTATGAGTGCCAGGGCTGGGAGGGAGACGCCCCTTCCCCTTCCCTGAGGGAAGCCCTCTGGTGTGCACATGCCATGCCTTAATACAAGAAGAGGAGTTCATTAAAACCTAGTGACTGGCACTGCGAGAAGCACAGACACGTCTGTCTATTCATTAGAAATAACGTGCATGTAAATATATGATGTATGTGAAAGGGGTTGGCCAGGCACGGTGGCTCACACCTGTAATCCCAGCATTTGGGAGGCCGAGGTGGATGGATCACTTGAGGTCAGGAGTTAGAGACCAGCCTGACCAACATGGTGAAACCCCATCTCTACTAAAAACACAAAATTAGCCGGGGGTGGTGGTGCTACCTGTAATCCCAGCTACTCAGGAGGCTGAGGCAGGAGAATCGCTTGAACCTGGGAGGCGGAGGTTGCAGTGAACTGAGATCGTGCCACTGCACTCCAGCCCGGGCAACAGAGCAAGACTCTGTCTCAAATAAATAAATAAATAACTGTAAAGGGTCATGTTCACATGACCAGAGGTTCTTGGACTTGCCCAAGGGGTTTCCCACCTGGCACAATTTTTCTCTTTCTCAATTTACATTTTCTGAAGCTGGGAATGGTTTTATGGCAGGGATTCGCCTCTCATCACCCTGGGCCTCCCACAGACACCCACAGAGCAGGCAGTGGCTCTCTCTGCCACACGCCTGGGAACGGTTTTATGGCAGGGTTCGCCTCTCATCCCCTGGGCCTCCCACAGCCGTGCCGCAGCAGGCAGTGGCCAGGCGCCTGCCGAGTGTGGGAAACGGCCCTCTCCCTCCTTCCCCGGCACTGGTGTCCCACCTTTAAAATCATTACGATTTCTACCCATCCTGTTCCAGAGGGATCTAAGGCCTCTTTGATCAAAACTTCACAAAGACTGATTTCCCCAGACTCCTGGATTAGCTGAGAGAGCCAGAGGCTGAAAATTATAAATTTATCCACTCAGTCAACAAATATTTATTCAACTCTGAGTGCTGGGAACGGATTCAGCTCCATGAAGGTCAGGAGTTTCTACATCCAACTTCACCCTGGACTTCCTGAGGAAGCCCTAATTTTGCCCATTGATCACGGGTAGTTTTGATATGAGCAAAAGCCACCCACTGGTTCTCGTATGATCAGAGGAAGAGGGTGGTCAAGAAACCTTTCACTCATTCTTTGGAAAAGAGCCACTGAAAATGCAAGGTGTATTTATCTCACCTGGTCATCACCCAGCGCTAACCCCAATAACATTTGTCAAAGGAGATATTCCATCCTGAATGTTCAGCTTCTCCGTAGTTTTTCAGGAAATCCATCCGACCCACCAGGGAGGCTGAGAGGGCCCGTGCTCTACCCCCCACCAGCGCTGCAAAGAGCAGATCAGGGCGCAGTGTCCCCTCCAGAAGGTCACATCCTGGCAGATCAGTTTCCAGACCCAGGACTCAGATTGGTCAGCATTAAAATGAAGAGGTGGATTCAGCCAAAGCCCCTCCCAGCTCTGCAGCTCCAGAGCTCCGATTCTGTTTCACAGGAGAGGGTAGAGGGACGCCATTCGGCCGAGGCAAATGCCCTTCTCAGCGGTGCCTCGTAAAGAAACTCCCAAGAGTGCTGGGCTAGGGATGCAGCGCCAGGGCCCCTGGGCCTCATCAGGCTGCTCTTCGGAGGTGGGGGCAGACAGGACCACTTAGGCAAGGCCGCTCCTCAACAGGCCTGCCGTGCGGGAGCTGCAAGAGCGGACAAGTGCAGGTGGCTGCTGTGGCCTGGGTATGCGGCCCTCCAAGCCACGTGTCGAAATTGAATCCCAATGCTGGAGGTGGGGCCCAGTGGGAGGTGTTTGGGTCATGGAGGCAGATTCCTCACGCAGGGCCTGGCCCTCATGGTGATGAGTGGGTGGGTCTCACTCTAGTCGTCCCTGTGAAACCTGTCTGGTGAAGAAACCTGCTGCCTCCCAATTCTTACTTCCCTCTCACCATGAGAACTCTGCACACTGGGCTCCCCTCCACCTGCTGCCAAGAGTGAAGCTTCCCAAGGCCCTTGTCAGAAGCCAGTGCTGGCACCGTGCTTCCTGTACAGCCTGCAGAACCATGAGCCAAATAAACCTCTTTTCTGTGTAAATTACCCAGCCTCAGGTGTTCCTTCACAGCAACATAAATGGACTAAGACAGTGACCTTGGCAACAGTTTTTGCTTCCAGTTTTATTAACCCATTCATTCAGCAAATGCCTGTGGGAACATGCAAGACTCTCATAAACAGGAATGCACCAGTTACGATCAGGATGAGCAGAATTCCTACCCACATCCCATCATAGTACGGGAGAGAGAGCACGGGTCATGTGTAAGGTCACATTGTGAAAGGCGATGGAGGAAAATGAAGCAGGGTGAGGAGATGGGGGTGCTGGGGGCAGAGAAGACCTCTCTGAGACGGAGGGATTCGGGGAGGACCAGCCGTGGAGATGGGAATGCCTTCCCAGTCATGGAGCCCGCAGGCGTCAGGGCTGAGCCGTGGGTGTGAGAGGGTCCTGGAGCGTGAGGGGCCGGGGCTGGCGAGGAAGCCGTCAAGACGCTGAAAAGAGACTGTGCTCTGAGCGGCTGTGGGCGTGCAGCAGACAGCAGCTGCTGCTGATCTGGCAAGAACAGGTGTGGTTTGGAGGTGGGGGAGGGAAGAAAGGAGAGGAATCAAGGATGATTCCTAATATTTGGGCTCAAGCAGCTCCGTGAGTGGCGATGTCACTGGGATGGATTTCTGACATAAATGCCTTGTTCCAGAACAGTCTATAATTCTTTTTTTTTTTTCAGAGCCAGAAAGCTTCCTTGGGCTCTTTCCCACTAAGAGGCTGTCGTTGGCGCCCCCAGGTGTGACTGCTTCCCGCGGGATCAGCCCTCGAGGAGGAAATGGAGGCCTCTTCTGCTGTGGGGCCTGCTTCCTCCCTCCCTCCAGGAGTCACTCTCCTCCCTGGTTTACAGACAGCACAAACCGAAGACGGGAACGAGGCACATGTAGCCTGCCCCGCTTACCTTTCTCTTGTCCTCAGCTTGCCCTGTGCCTCCGAATCTTTGCTTCTTTCTTTCGTCGGTAACTCGGAGGCTTCAGGCTCCAACTTGTCCCTGGGGATGCTCAGCGTCTTCCTAGAAGGGATGCGGTAAAGTCTAGCAGCGCATCTGGGACCTGTCTGGAGAAAGACACAACAGACACGTGAACTTTAGCACCAGCAAGAAGGCAGCACCTCACGCTATATGCCCAAGACAAGCCTTCAGGAGCAGAGGCAAGCCCAGCTCTCAGTGCCCAGCAGGACCCATGCTCCCACATCGATGTCTGCTCGTCTGACCAGTTCTACCTGAGACGCCAATGCGGACAGACATCAGTGCTGAGGGCAGCTGATCATGGTCTTAACACACTTGAAGGGCATGACCCAGCTATCTGCTGCCCTGTTCCTCTAGACTGGAGATTTTAGTAACTGCAAGAGTAGCAAATTGTCGTTAATCCGTGGAAAAAATGTATTAAATGACAGCTTAGGGGGTTGTTTTTTGTAAAGAATGCACAGCATTTAATGAGACTAGTATTATACCATTCCAAAACAGGACAAAGATGTCACAAGAAAACAAAACTAAAAAGCAATATATCTCATTAATATAGATGCAAAAACCCTCAACAAAATACTAGCAGACTGGATTTAGCAGCTATAATAAGAATTGTATACTATGGCCAAGTGGGATTTATCTTAGGAACACAAGATTGTTTGAGCATTTGAAAATCAATTAAGGTTAATAGCTCATATCAACAGAATTTTTTAAATCACATGATCATCTCAATATATCCAGAAAAAAAGCATTTGACAAAATCCTAACCTCATTCCATGTTAAAAATGCTTAACATACTACTAATAGAAAATTCTCAACCAGAGAAAGGCATCTATGAAAAATCCACAGCTAAAATTATACTTAATGGAGAAATACTGGATACCTCACCACTAAGATCACAAAAAAAGACAAAGGTGTCCACTCTCACCCTGCTGTTCCTGTACTGGCGTTTCCAGGGCAATTAGGCAAGAAAAAGAAATAAAGGCATTCGATTTGAAAAGGAAGATGTAAAAGTATCTCCATTTGCAAACAACATGATGACATATATAGGAAATCCTAAAGAATTTACTTAAAACCCTAAGAACTAGCAAATGAGTTTAGCAAGATAGCATAATACAAGATCAATATTGTAAAAATTAATTGTATTGCTATACACTTGCAATGACTGATCCAAAACTAAATTGATAAATCCATTTGCAATGGCATCAAAATAAATAAAATACTTGGATAGACACATAACAAAAGTGTAAAAACTTGTACTCTGAAAACTAGAAAACATTGTTGAAAAACATTAAAGACGTTTTAAATAAATGGAAAGACATCCCATGTTCATGGATTTAAAGACTTGACATTGTTACAATGGCAATACTCCCAAAAATGATCTACCAATTCAACACAGTTCCTATCAGAATCCTAACTGATGTCCTTGCAGAAATTGAGAAGCAAGGCCGGGCGCAGTGGCTCACGCCTGTAATCCTAGCACTTTGGGAGGCCAAGGCAGGTGGATCACCTGAGGTCAGGAGTTCAAGACCAGCCTGGCCATCATGGTGAAACCCCATCTTAAAAAAAAAAAAAAGGAAAAGAAATTGAGAAGCCAATTCTGAAAGTCATATGGAATTGCAGGAAACCCAGAAGAGCCAAAACAATCTTGGAAAAAGAGAACAGAGTTGAAAGACCCACACTTCCTGATTTCAAAACTTACTAAAAAGCAACAGTAATCAAAATAGTGTGGTACCGGCTTCATTATGGATTAGAACTAAAAGTCTAGAAATAAACTCTCACATCTATAGTCAACTAATTTGCAACAAGTGTGCCAAGACTTCTCAGTAGGGAAAGAATAGTCTTTCAACAAATGGTGCTGGGACAACTGGATCTCAGTGGAGCCACCTGTAAAACAAGAGAAAAAATAAAATTAAACCCTTCCCTCACACCATATAGAAAAAATTAACTCAAAATGGATAAGACCTAAATGTAAAAGCTAAAGCTATAAAATCTTAGAAGAAAACAGGGAATCTTCAAGAACTCAGATTTGACAATTCTTTAATAAGACACCAGTTGCAAAAGCAATAAAAGAAAATACTGATACACAGTACTTCATAAAAATTAAAAACCTTCTGTGCTCAAGGGATATCACTAAGAAAGTGAAAGGACAGCCCAAAGAAGGAAGATATTTTCAAATCTCACATCTGAAAAGGGACTCGTTTCTAGAATATAAGAATATATGGGGAGAGAGATCCAAGATGGCCGATTAGCAACAGCTCAGGATTGTAGCTCCCAGTGAAAGCACAGACAGCGAGTGGACACTGCAATTTCAGACAAATTTCTGTTGCCCACAAACTGGGAGCTACCCAGCGGAGGAGCCACACAGGTCGCCAGCGCAACTCTTTTGGCCGGTGTGGCTGTTTTGCCGGCGCCCTGGCGTGGCGTGGCACGGCGCTTCTCAGTGTGGAGTATACGGGACTGGGTGCCCTTTGAGTCGGGCTCAGCTGGTCCCATCCCCATAAGGAGAACAGCAATTGGAAGCGTTGAAGACTAAGAGTTTCACAGTAAGCACAGCTGAACCCGGGAAGGCCTAGTTCTGTGGGGAAAGGGCGTCTGCCAAAGGAAAACTAAGAAACAGAAAAAACTTCATCACCAACAAGCCGGACGTCCACTCAGACCCAATCTGAAAGTAGGCAATTACAAAGACGACAGGTGGATAAATCCACAAAAATGGGAAGAAACCAGTGCAAAAAGGCTGAGAACACCCGAAATCATAATGCCAGTCCTCCTACAGGGGATCGCAGCTCCTCATCAGCAAGAGAACAAGGTATGACGGAGAATGAGTGTGAC
>CAUYLG010015912.1:0-58449 GCA_963573385.1 Cacajao melanocephalus
ACTGCATTCTAGCCTGGGCAATAGAACAAGAATCCCGTTCTCTCTCCCTCTTTCTCTTCCTCTTTCTTTCTCTCGTACATTCTTTTTTTTTCTTTCTTTCACTCTCACTTTCTTTCCTCACTTTTTCTTTCTTTCAAAAAATTAAAAAAAAAAAAAAAGAAAACTGCAGTGGTCAGGCTGGCTTTAGGTAGGGGTAGAATTAGGGCCTCAGACCAAGCCATCGGGACGTGGCCTTGCCATTTCTGAGCTCAGCTCTGCTCTCCTCCAGGAGCTGGTTTTTTTCCTTCAGCACGACATGGAGGCCACAGCTGCTCCAGCCTCATATGCTGCCAGGTTCAAGACCAGCAAACTGGGCTGGGTGCAGTGGCTCCTGCCAGCTCCCACTTTGGGAGACTGAGGCTGGTGGATCACCTGAGGTCAGGAGTTTGAGACCAGCCTAGCCAACATGGTGAAACCCTGTCTGTACTAAGGAAAAAAAAAATCAGCCAGGCGTGATGGTGTGCACCTGTAATCCCAGATACTCAGGAGGCTGAGGCAGGAGAATTGCTTGAACCTGGGAGGTGGGGGTTGCAGTAAGCCGAGATCTCGCCATTGCACTGCAGTCTGGGCAACAGAGCCAGACTCCGTCTCAAAAATAATAATAATAATAATAAGCCAGGGAATCCTTTCTCAGGTGATTCAAGTTAAAGCCCTGGGCTGGGCTGGGCTTGAATTACCCAACCCTGGACAATCACTGTAGCTAGGAGAGTGAAAGGAGGTCATTTGTTTAAGCTGAGGTGATGCAGAGTGGCAAAAACAAAAACAAAATAGAAATCCATTACAAAAAGATTTTCAGCAAGGAGTGACTTTGTTATTAGATTTCTAAGTTGAAAACAAACCATCAAACAACCCCTCCCTGCCGGGGCGAGGCAGGGATATGGCATGGGGGAGGGGATGCTGCAGGCAGGAAGGGCAGAAAGAGGCCACCCAATGAACCAAATGAGGAACACCGGCTGCCGGAAGAGGGTGCAGGCTATAGGCTGGGGAGAAGTGGGATTGACAATACAGAGACCTTAAATGTGGAGGCTCACAGGACCCTGTCAGTCTTGGGAAGGAGAGATGGATTCTGTTCAAGTAATGTGGAGTTTGAGAGGCTCCCAGAACCTGCTTGTGGAAAGGTCCAGAAATTGGTTGTATAAATGAATCTGGAGCTCTGGAGGGTGATCTGGACTGAAGATACAGATTTGAGGGTCACCGGGACATGAAATCCAACAAAAGCTAAGAGTGTGCTTGGGATCTCCCAGGCAGAGCAGTGGAAGGCAGAGGAAAGGGCTGGCTCAGAACCATGGCCAGGAACAGTGCCGAAGGGGTGAGCAGAGGAAGAGGAGTCAAAACGGAGAAGGAGAGGACTGAGCAGTAGAAAATGAAGCCACAGAGGTCAAGAGAGGAGAGGTTTGCAAGAAGGATGTGAGGTGCATAAGACCAGAGAGCACCAGAGGGTCAAGCAAGACGTATTGAAAATAGGCCTGTTGGGTTTATTCATGAAAAGGCCTTGTGTCCTTGAGAAGAACAATTCAGTGTGACGGATGAGTTGAGGAGTGAGTGCAAAGTGGGATCGCTTTTTACAGAAGTTGCATTCTGAAGAGGAAAAGAAATAAGGCAGAGACTGGTGAGAGAAACTGGTGGCATTGTGTTAAGAGAGGAGGCCAGAAATTCACAGGATTCATATTCTCCTGGGAACAGTTAAGAAATATTGGAGGCTTTTGATGCACACCCCAACTTGTCTTTGGCGTCATCTCCTTCTCCCTTTCTTCTTAAGAAGAAAAGAAGATTAAAACAGAAAAAAATGTATACACATCATTCTAATCCAATCTTTGTTTCTATAGATGAGAAAACTGAGTCTAAAATGATTAAACAAGTTGTGAAAGGTTTCACAACAAATTAGTTGTGTAGCACAGGACTCCTGTCTTCTAACTTGTAGGCCAGGCCTTGTCCCTTCTCCTTTGTTTGCTCTGTGTGACCAAGATCTCTTGCTAAAGGAACTCTACGGGGTCCACCTGCCCAGCGGGGACTCCTGTTGGACAATTCTTCTCTAGTTAAGATCCCTCAAGGCTTTCCCATTCTGCATCTTGAGCCTCAGAGCCCCACTCACTGCAAAATGAATGCATGCCAGCAGATCCCCATGTCTGTCTTCATGATAATGGCACCTTCAGTGGTTTCACCATTAACCTAAGGAAGTCCTCTAAAGGCAGGAACTTCAGCCCTGGTTGAAGCACATTTGGGAGGAAGGTAAGACTCTGTAATCCTTCTTGAATCCTACCGGAAGATATGTGTGTGTGTGTGTGTGTGCACATGCACAGATGCTGTGTTTGGAAAGAACTGGGGTGTTCAAAGCCATACCCCAACAAGAGTGCACAGTTTTATTCCTCGCTCAAAGGGCTTCCCTACCTGTGGAATGCTCAAGCACTTACCACACCAGCTTTCAAAGCAGATGGGTATTTACTCCGCACAAATGTTATACTGACTTTGGAATGTTCTCACATGTGCTCTTGTGGATTAGCGAGCTCCTAATATTGTGATAATAATCATTTTCCATAAATATGCATAGTCAGCTTTTCAAAGTGTCATGTGTGGTAATTATTAGCTGTCTGGGTGCTAATAGCTTTGGGAAAATATTTACTTGCATGTGAAATGGAACCTATGTTTGTTTTGTTAAATGCACTGCATCACAGAGAGCCCAGAGCAATTACCAGCCTGTTTTAAAGGGACTCGGGTGCCAGGGAATCAGGATGGAGGGAACCTCACTCATGAGGGCTTGTGAAAAGGTTGGTTGGATTTAGTTCAAGCAAATTATCTTGAGAACCTACTACGTGTAGGTATGTCAGAAAGAGCACTATCTTTAGGGGGCCAAGGTGGGTGGATTGCTTGAGGCCAGGAATTCAAGACCAGCCTGGCCAACATGGTGAAACCTCATCTCTACTAATAATACAAAAATTACCAGGTGTGGTGGCACACACCTGTAATCCCAGCTACTCGGGAGGCTGAGACAGGAGAACTGGTGAACCCAGGAGGCAGAGGTTGCACTGAGCAGAGATTCCACCACTTGCACTCCAGCCTGGGAGACAGAGTGAGACGCCGTCTCAAAATAAAAAAGAAAGAGAAAGAAAAGAAAAGAAGAAAGACAAGAAAGAGAAGAAAGGAAGGAAGGAAGGAAGGAAGGAAGGAAGGAAGGAAGGAAGGAAGGAAGGAAGGAGGGAAGATCTTTGAAGCTGGAATGAACTTAAATCCTAAGTACTTTGTGACTTTGGGTGAGTTATTTAACTCTGAACTTCAGTGTGCTCATTTGGAGAACAGACAATATCCACTTCCTTGTCAGGAGGTTTAAATAACATACATAGAGTACCTAGCACAAAGTCTGGCATAGTGAGGGCTTCAGAACACGTTAGCTCTTTCTTCTTCTCATACACACACTGTAGGGAACACATGGATAAAGAACACAGAGGCCCCACTCTCCTGGACCCTTCCAAGCCAAGTACCCAGAGGACTGAATTCAAGGAGAGCTTGATGAAAGATGTGCTACTAATTGGTCAGGGGTGTAGAGGTAGGAAAGATACCATCTAATTAGTGGGAAATAAAAAGTGGGCTCAAATATGCAAGAGAATTGGCTTTGCCCACTGCCAGGGGAGACAGCATGCACGGTTTGGGAAGCCACCTACATCCACATTCTTCCCTTCACTGTTGCCTAAAATTTTCACCTTCCTCAACTCCTTTCTGTGAAACATTACACTTTCCTTGCATATCCCCTGGGGGAGCAGGGAAGGTAGGACAATAGCCCTTAATACTTCAAGGTCAATAAATGTATCCCAGTTATGGGGCAACAGGATAAAGGAGGCGGAGATTGGAAAAGGGGGGCTTTTGAAATGCACTGCAAAGGAGACCATGGGAAGAAAAATCATCCTTTTATGTGAGGCTGTCCCCACTTTTCCTTTCCCTGCTTTCTTGGGCTGGAGTGGGAAGTCTGTCTTACAGGCTACTGCAAACCCACGGCCTTCAACCTGCCTTGGTAACCTTGGGGTTTCACAAATAGGCTAAAATAACACAGGTCTACACTCATCCGTTGGAAGTCTGGGTAGGATGGTGATAAGATACCTTATGTTCAACCATGCTAAGGAAATGATATAAACAAGATTGTATGTGGAAGTTTAACTGAGCCAAGAGAATGAAATACTTTAAAGCACACCAAAAGATTTTATTCACCTGCAGAAATACATGGGTAGTTATTTCAAATTATTCTGGTTTTTAGAGGTTTGCATCATGTCAGGTCCCCAAAGATTCAGAACCCTTTATTGATTTGCTTGGGCATGCTGGGTACTGATGTTACTAAGAAAAGGATATGATGTAAGGGAGAAGACCTCAAATTCTTGTGAATGTGAACATTCTGGTAAATCCTCTTTTTGTCTAATAGTGACATTGTGTGCACAGGTGCACCAGGGATCATAGGGGATTTCCTAGCACTAGCGTGCTTCTAGTTTTAGATAACTCCCTCCTTTGCTCCCTGGCCCCTTGTATGTTCCTCATCTTTCAAGACCTCTGTCCTCCCCATTTTGCTTATCTATGGGCTGGGGCTTATGTCTTTGCCATTGTCTGGTTCCTAGAGTCCAGACTTTGGGAGGCCAGCTCCAGGAGGTGTCCTCCCTGCCTCTTCATCTTGTAATGAGATGTAGTATTTACTTGTAACAAAGGCTCATTTGGAATGAGAGTTCTGAGGAGAAGAGAGTGAGGGCTTTGCTGTTGACTGACTTGAATGACAGCTTCTCCTCAAGATGTAGGCCCCAGAGCTTCCTAACATAGTAAAATGTCAAGAGCAGACAGGGGAGATATTGTGTCTTTCCATCTCTCATTAAAGGTGTTTTAACATACATACATACATACATACATACATACATACATAGATTGATTGATTTAGGTGAACTAAGGCACAGATGAAAATAGTCCTACTACATTTCCTTCAAAGCTATTCTCTGATTCAAATTTTTCCTCATCCAGATCATTTCCTCCACTTGCAATGCAGCCCTGCGCCCAGGAGACCAAGATTCCAGATGGGGAGTAGAGGTGTGACCTCAGCAGTTCAACCACTCGGGCCTCCATTTTCTCATCTGTAAAGCAAGAGGTCTGGCGATTACTCAGGCTCTTTTGCTTGCAGGAAACAGATCTACTCTGTTAGTTCACATAAAAAAATATTTTGCTTCTGATTTAAGATGGCAATCTGAGCACATATATATATTTTCCTGCCCACCTGAAATCTCACTGAATTTAAAGTGTAGAAGAATAAAAAGAAACAAATCTATAACAATGAAGAAATGGGATGAGTGGAGGCAGGAGTGACACGTGAGAAAGTTCCATAGGTTTCTAGAAGACGTAAAGCAGATGGGGCATGTTGACCAGGGAAAGAGGACGAGAAAGTTACAGGTGATCGCACTATAAAGAGACCACAGGAGCAAATTCTAGCTGGCCTAGGAAGACTGACAGTGGCAGCAGGAATGAGAATTCGGGTTGAAAACTGGGAGATTGACTGAAAGTCTCTACCTGGAATATAAAAACCAAAGGGCACCACCTGGCAGCCCTTCTCTCCGCATTCCCCACCATTTCCATCTTGCCTCCTGAGGGGTGGCCCAGTAAGAACCTTTACGCAAGAAAAAAAAAGTAGTTGCTCCTTTCTACAAGCATTAAATGAACTGACTAGAGACTACTAAGGTTTCAGGCATGCTTGTAAGGACCACAGGGTAAAACTGTTCTGCCAATGTGTGTGTATGTGCACGTAAGCACATTTCTGAGATGGGTGGCCTGACTGTTGTGTTGCAGCTCATGCATTTTAAATTAAAGTGTGCCAGCTGAGTAGACATACCAAGGAGTTCCAAGGCACACATCCCACTCAAGGGAGAGACGTTGGGGGTGAGAATAAGAAACCTATGCCCAGTAAAGGAATCCCATACCAATCTTCCCTCTATAATATGAATAGATGGCCCAGAAGCACCAGGCCAACAAGAAGAATCACCAGGATAGATAAGGAAAAGAAAGCAAAAACACTGGTTCCCTGAGAAAACCAAGATGATTCAGAAAACTTTTAACTTTTTCAATTTAAAAAAGGATCGGGAGAATTCAAGAGCACATTATATTTATTTAACAAGAACAGAGTGCTCTAAAGAGGGAAGAACTTTTTTTAAAAAAAATTAAGAAAAGAAGTCTTAGGAAGGTAAATAACGTCATTTTGTTTTGTTTTGTTTTGTTTTGTTTTTTTAAATAGCCAGCTACAAAATAAGTCACATTAAGGAAATTTCTCAGACTGTAGATTCTCCCTCCCCCGCCAAAAAAAACAGAGATACAAAATGCTAACAAAATAATAAGAGACTTAGAGGACTAATCCAGGAGGTCCAATATTTGACTAATAGATATCCCAGCAAAACACGACACAGAATGTGGAGGAGAGAAAATTATCAGAGAGATAATACGAGACAATTTACCAGAACTGAAGCAGAACACCCATGTTCAGACCATGTCTCACAACACTGAACGAAAAGCAATCCCCCACTTTTATATGTGGAATTTCGCAACACCCAGGACAAGAAAACATTCTGACAGCTTACAGAAAAGAGAAAACGAAGTAGACTCAAATGCTGCTGTGTGTGGAGAGATATTAGAGCAAGGTGGACAATGTTCAGAAGGGAAATTATTTCAAATCTAGAGTTTTATACTCAAACATCTATCAATTCATAGTGAGGGCAGTGTAAAGACATTTCCAGACAAGCAAGGACTCAGAAAACCTACGGTGTTAGGCAGTTCTTGCATTATGACAAAGAAACACCCGAGATGAGGTGATTTATAAATAAAAGAGGTTTAATTGGCTCACAGTTTTGCAGGCTGTACGGAAAGCATAATGTGGACATTTGCCTCTGGGGAGGCCCTCAGGAAGCTTCTAATCACGGTGGAAGGCAAAGGGGAAGCAGGCACATTACATGGCAAAAGCAGGAGAGAGAGGGAGAGGGAGAGAGAGGGAGAAAGAGAGAGAGAGAGGGAGAAAGAGAGAGAGAGAGGTGAGGGAGGTGCCACACATTTTTAAATGACCAGATCTCACAAGAATTCACTATAAAAAACAGCACCAAGCCATGAAGGATTCACAACTATGACCCAAACACCTCCCACCAGGCCCTGCCTCCAGCATTGGAGATTACAACTCAACATGAGATTTGAGCAAGGACACATATTGCAACTATATCACCTGCCTCCCAAATATCCTTTCTAAAGCGGTTTCTTGAAAAATGAAAAGTTGTAGCTTGAGGGTGCATTCAAACACAACAGTGAAACAAACCTAGAGAGGAAAAAGTGCAGGGTCCAGGGAACAGGGATTGGAACCCTCCACCTCCAGAAGATGGCTAAATAGCAATGGAGAGGACCAGTTTTCGGGTCAGAGTAGGTCCTGGGAGGGAAACCTGGGGGTGAGATAGGGGAATAGATTGCCGTAGATTGTGTGATTAAGAATAGTTTAAGTGGTCAAGAATATGAGAAAGCCATATTTTATCACAAAAATGAAAGATAGCAATTAGAAACTTCAGGGAAAACTGTACCAGACAGTAATGCTGCAAATGAGAAGTAATATAACATGTAGCACAATTTTAATGCATTGATGGAGAATCCATGTGATCTCAACACAAGCCAAGAGAAATACAATCCTGGGGCTTCTTTGGCCTAACAGAGTATATGGTCATAATGATGTAAATGCTGTTTTCCACTTTAGTGATCGTTTCAGCTATGTGGAAGGCTCAACTGGGTCTGCAGGCAGAATGGAAATGTTGACACCCCTGACAATGTGCATTATTCGAGATATCTTAACCATTCTATTCAACAACCCTAAAATCAGTGACATTGTCATAAGAGTTTTTTTTTTTCCCTCATGTCACAGTAAATGAGGGAAATTGTAATCAGGTGGTGGGATGGTATTTCTGCTCCATGAAGTGACCCAAGGATCCACGATCCTTCCATCAGATGATACTGTCATTTTTAGGTCTCCAAGTCTTCCACCAAATTCTCCACCAAATTGTCGACTTTCATCCTGCAGACTAGAAAAGAGAATGTGTGGGAGACTACCCAGCAGGTTTTAGAAACAAAGCCAGGAAATGGCACATGTACCTCACCCTAGGTTCCATCGGCTGGACTTAATTACATGGCCTTTACCAACTGCAGGGAGGCTGGAAGTGCAGCTTAGTTGTGTGTCCAGGAGGAAAAGAAAACGGGTTCAGTTTCACTCTGCTACATGATGCAAAAGTAAAAGCACCAGAGGGAGAGAACTGGAGAGAAGAGTAGGGGCCTTCATATCTGTATCTTACACAGTGCCAAGTCGAAAGACTTTGTGAACATGAAAGCAACAGAAACAGATATTTAATTATATTATTTAAAGTTATAAGGATTGCCAATAGGAGAACCAAAAACAGTCCTCTAACTTAAGAGATCTATCAACAAAGGGCCTTGTTATGGGTTGATTTGTGTGCTCCAAAAAAGACATGTTCAAGCCCTGACTCCCAATACCTGTGAATGGGACCCTATTTGAAAATAAGGTTTTTGCAGATGTAATAAAGTTAAGGTGAGATTTTTAGAGTAGAGGCCCTTCATCCACAGAAGAAGAGAAGACAGAGACACACATGGAGAAGATAGCAATGTGATGAAAAAAGCAGAGATCAGAGTGATATATCTATTAGCCAGAGAACACCAAGGATTGCCAGCAAACACCAGGATCCAGAAAAGGCTTGAAAGAATTCTCCCATACAGGTTTCAGCAAGAACATGACCTTGCCAACACCTTGATTTCAGACTTCTAGCCTCTAGAACTGTGAGACAACACATTTGTGTTGTTTTATATTACCTGGTTCCTGATACTTTCTCACAGCAGCCCCAGGGAATGGACCCAGGCTCATTCTCACCTACCCAGAGCTGAGGGTAAGTTGGCAGGAATAAAGGCCAGGAAAGGCTGGGTGTGGCAGCTCATGCCTGTAATCCCAGCACTCTGGGAGGCCGAGGCAGGTGGATCACTTGAGCTCCGAAGTTGGAGACCAGCCTGGGCAACATGGCGAAATGCCATCTCTACAAAAAATAAAAAAATTAGCTGGATATGGTGACATGCTCCTGTCTCATCTACTCAGGAAGCTGAGGAGAAAGAATCGCTTGGGTCTGGGAGGCTGGGGCTGCAGTGAGGCACGATCACGCCATTGCACTCCAGCCTGGGTGACAGAGTGAGACCCTGTCTCAAAACAAAACAACAAAACAAAACAAAAATCACAAAAGACAAGAAAACCTCTGGCCTGGATCGAGCAGGAGGTGATGTTGGTGAGGGTTTCAGAAAGGAGACATTCAATAAGGAAGAAGTGAAGTCATGGTTAATTTTATGTGTCAACTTGACTGGGCTGAGGGAAGGCGAGAGGCTGGTAATACTGGGTGTGTTTCTGGGTGTGTCTGTGAGGGTGTTTCCAGAAGAGATTAGCATTTGAATCATGGACTAAGGAAGATCTGTCCTCACCAGTGTAGGTGGTCATCATCCAATCCACTGAGGGCTTGAATGAAACAAAAAGGCAGAGGAAAGGAGAATTTGCTCTCTCTATTTGAGCTGGATTTTCCATCTTCTCTTGTCCATGGACCTTGGTGCTCCTGGTTCTTGGGCCTTCAGACACAGATGGGGACTTACACCAGTGGTTTTTCCAGCTCTCAGGCCTTCAGATTTGAAGGCCTCTATATGAGCTGCTTTTCTGGGCCTCCAACTTACAGACAGCAGATTGTGGGACTTCTCAGCCTCCATAATCATATGGACCAATCCCTTATAACAAATCTCTCCCTACATATCTATCTATATCCTATTCATTGTGTTTCTCTGGATAACACTGACTAACACAGAGGGATCTAAAGTTGATCTCACCAGCAGTGTGGAACCACTGGGAGGCTCTTCCCAGGGTGGACCTGGTATCTGCCATAGCTTGCTCCCTTTCTCCCTGTTTCCAGATGAGGCCAGGGAGTTCATTCAAGGCCACAGGGTCAACGAGATTGAGCCTGGGCTCAACCCTACGTCTTTAAGTCTTGACATTAAAGATTTAAAGAGACAAGAGTTGACTCCTTCTCCTCTGGCATTCAACAGCCAGCATTGCAAACTTCTAGAAAATAGAGGAGCCCCAGGGAAATCTAATAACAGCCCTACTTAAGAGCACACGACAATTATTACCTCCAACTGTGAGAGAGGCTGAGTAATTAAAAAGGGTTCTTTATTTTGATTAAAAAGATTCCTTTTAGTGTTTCTGAATCTTTAGTGAAAGCCCAGAACTCTATTTTTAGCCACAAAACAAGATATGTGGCCGGGGGCAGAGGTGTAATTTAAAACATGGGATGAGCATTTGTAACCTGAAAAATGAGCACGCGCCCCCAGTGGCCCCCAGACTAAGCCCGTCCCCACCAATGGCTTTCAGGAGGCACAGCAGCATGGCAGCGTCAACCCTGCCACATGGATTAATAGGAGGCCCAAATTAATTGGTTGTACTCACTATAAATTTCCTTCCCAATAAAATTTCAAGAATTTCCAATCATGCTGATTTATATGTGTAATTAGAAATCCATTCACAGATGTCACACTGCTAGGTGGTGGGGAGTATCAGCCCCGGCTTAACTCCAGCTTGAGGCCTGAGCAGTGAAAAATGATGACGAGAAACTTGGCAGGAAGCTGGGACAGGGAGCATGCTGTACCCCTTGGAAACTGTCTACCCCTAAGGTCACATGGGGGCCGCTTCTCACCAAGCACAGATTTTGCCTTATCTAGCCCCTAATCCCTTCCCTGCCTGTAGTCTAGATAGGAGCAGATCAAAGGGGGTTTGCATATACCAAACAGAGAGGCTTGACTGAGATAAGAAAGGTAAGTGACACTACAGCTCTGTACCCAGCCTCCCATCTGTCCAGAGTAGCAATGGACAGAACTGTGGGATTCTAGAGACACAGGAAGAGGGACACCACCCTGCCAACTTCCCACTACCAACAGGTAGATTTGTTGCTTTCAAATTACCCACATCCCAGGTTATCTAAATCCAGGGTGTCTGTAGACAAGACGACAGGACTTTCAACTCCTGCTTGCTTGCCTTCCTCCTCCGCTGCTATCCTCCCTAGGCAAATGGTTCAGTGTTGCAGCAGGAAAAGAAAGGGCGGAAAAGTCCACATTTCAGGCCTGGAAAGGATTTCAAATTAGCAGCCAAAGAAGTCCTCCTCTCCCTACAGTGATGAAGAGGAACAGGAAAGTCTGTAGATGAACAAAAATACACCAAGAGTTTTATGCCAGGACTTTCACAGTATAAAGACTCCACCAGTGGAGAAGAGGAGAAGGAGACTGTAGAACTCTGGATGGAGGAGTCAGAGGCCCAGCCGTTATCATAGGTCATGTGGACTCAGGGCTCTAGAACCTGCTGGAAAAATTAGACACAGAGTGAGGTCCCAGTGGAAAAGATTAATTCCAACAGATCAGGCAGCAAGGGCGAGAGAGCACTCATTCTAGAGGACTGAGTGTCAAAGAGCAGGGAGAAACTGAAGTCAGGTATACGAGGCAGGAAGTCTGGGCCCCAGCCAGAAGTGGGCAGAGCTCGGTCCTAAGCCAAGCACGTCTGAGCTGGGCTCCCCAGGTGTCCTGTCTTGAACCTCACAGTTAGTGTCAGAAAAGAAGCAAAGGTGAGATTGTAGGATGCAGTCAGGACACCTGGGGTTGAGCCCAAGCTCAGTCCCGTTGGTCCTGTGGCCTTGAATGAACTCCCTGGCCTTGTCTGTCTGCTGCAGCTCAGACTTCTGCCCTCCCATCGTCTCAAAACCAACCCTGTCCAGTGAACATTGCTTCATCTCAATATGACAGACTACAGAGATGGTTACTGACACTCAGAGTGACTATGTCACTTCTCAAGGTCACCTAGTTGGTAAAGAGAGGAAAAAGGAAGGAAATGTATATTTATTGAATGTCTACTATGTGCCAGGTGCTTTTTGTGGATTATCTTCACTATGACCCTAAAAGAACAAAAAAATGAGGCTTGGATAAGTTAAATATTAAATTGATTGCTCAAAGCCACACAAGCATCAGAGCTGGAGCCAATACAGGGCTAAACTTGGAGTCACTTGTGAGCTTAACTCTGAGTTAGTGTCCAGGAAATAGGCTGGTGATGGGTTGGGTTTTTGAAGGTATAAGAACAGTTGTGTCATGATGCAGTCAATACTCAAGGGAAGACGCGAGAGGCTGTTCAGTAGGCAGCTGGAGGGTGTTAGGCCCCACGAAGGTATTGCAAGATCAGAAAGTCAATACAAAATACCCTCCTTGTCCCATCAATTTCTGAATTGACTAAGAAATAAGATGCAAAAGTCAGACAGAGGGAATCCAAAATAACAGCTATATTGATAAAGCTGCTTTGGGAAATATGGTTTAAGCTTCCTGATACTTGACTCTCAAATTAGATACATAGCCTCATAGCCTCTCCCCCACAGCAACAGAACCTGCCTCTAGAAATTCACCACATGGAGGAGCAGGTTAGACTGCCCCATTAAGGAAGTCGCAGAGCTGCAAGCTAGAGCAGCCCCATGCACTGAGATCCTTTCCCCCATACTTTCCAAATGGTGGGTGCTGCTATTTTATGGCCCATGTGGAAACTGTAGAATGGCTTCCCTTACAAAGTGGACAGCTCACTAACCAAAGGGAAGACGGCCTAGGTGGCACTGAGGTCAAACTTGCCTAAACTAAACCCTGTCTGCTATCCATGAGGATCTCCCAGCTTCTTCATGGGCTGCAGAAGCAACCACCTGGGCCAGAGCACAATAGCTCTGTAATACACCACCCCACCCCATACACACCACCTCCAACATACACAGACATATTCAGAATTATTTTCAATAGTGTTCTTATCCTCAAAAGAGATTGGTTGGTTTGCCCCCTCAGCCCACCTCCCCTCAAAGAGAGAAGAAGATCATCTTTGCTCGGGCCTGATCCTTTAATGCGCCTAAAAGCTGTTGCTTCTGTCTAAAGCAGACCCCAGGCCCTGAGCAGGGAATAGGTGGAGAGGTCTTAATGGGGATTAGTGTCTGCCCGGGCAATGCCAGAACGGGGTCCTAAGAGGAGATTTTAGAGGTTGGGCAATTTTTAAGGGCTTAAATGTTTGATAATGCAGGCTCAGTTGCGTTTACGCATGTTAGGGCCTCAACAGCAATGCACCATCCAGGGCATAATGGATGTTGCAAGATTTGATTTTAGTAGTTTAAAAATATCCAAGTAGTCTGCAAGCTAATGGCCATTGGATAGCCTCATTAGGATATCAATAATCATTCGACATTCTGAAATCCTTTTAATGCTCTCGGACCGCAAGGAATGGACTAAGGGAGGGGAAGAAGGTCACGGGGAACTTGTGGGGTCAGTTAAACAAGTGAAGGCAGTGAATGAAATAGACACTTCCAAGGCCTGGGTGTGTTCTCTGCCACCACTCACAGCCTGGTTTAAACAGAGTATGGTGGGACCTCGTTGTAACTGATCAGGGAAGGGATGTTAAGGGAGAAGCTTAAACAGCCCCTTATAGACCACCCGTTGAAATGAGTGCTGCCTACATCTCACAACCCATTCTCCACAGTGTGGCCTATACATTCTCACCTCCTGGTCTTGGCTCACCACCTTACCTGATAGAGTAATTGCCTCCAAATAGATGACTTCTGCGCATCCTTTAGGTTCTTACCTCTGCCTTCCCCAGCTCCCCAGGCCACAGGTCTTTCCTGTTAGTGGCCTTCTCCAGCCCATAACTTTATACCAGTAACTGTGCCTTAAAGGCATCACCTCCACTGAACTGTGAGCTCCTGGTGAGCAGCAGTACCTGCTACATACAGTTACTCTGTTAGGCTTGAGATGACAATTCTCATGCTCTGTGTTGTTGCTTTGGCCACAGAAACCCTTTGCATGTTGGGCAAGGCTATTGCACTTGTGCACAATGGCTCACAGACACAAAGTATCATACGGGTTTAGAGGACTTATGGGCCTTCTGAAACCCATCATCATTCCTTCCCATATCCCTAGGCATGAAGCTCTGGATGGAGGAAGAAGACTTTTCAGCCTGGGTAGTTCATTGTAAAGCCCTTCCATTCAAACAGGAGACACAGAAATTTTTTATGCTCATGAGCTGCAACCCCAAGGGGCAATGAAATGTGATCAGTTTCTGATTTTGCACCTTCGGGGCCCAAAGAACCTTAGGAAGGAAGGAGCTTTGAATACCCTCAAAGATGGAATACTCAAATGTCAAAGACGCTTTTAAAGTCCTTTTGGAAAAATGTTCCCTCTCCATGGAGCACTAAGGGGTAGGGGCCACCAAGGTCTAGACTTGGTCAGAAGGGAACCATCTCCACCCCTCTGTATCCTGTTCACTGCCACTCAGATGGTAGCCTGGCTGGGGTCGCAGCTCTCAGATGACCTGGATGCACCATGGAGGAGCACAGGCGGGGACGGGAGGTGTTTGGGACATATTCCCTGGCCCAACAACCTTGCTGAGGACAGGACTGCTGAAGCCTGTGTGCTACTGAGCTTTGTCAGTTTGGCCTGCCAGGGTGCCCAGTGCCCACTGGGTCATCACTGTGCTGTAAGAATAGCATCTAAGACACCAGCCTGACATCTCGTCACCACCTTAGACTGCCGGCAGTTCTCCCTATTTCAACTCTACAGCAACTTCACTAGACATGGACCAGGTCTAAGAGCTTCCACTCTGCCGATCAGGAAAACCAAGGTACTGAACAAGACAAAAGGCATCCACGAATGAAACTTGAAATCTCCATTACTACTGTAAGGGAAAATGTGAGAGACCTGGACTGCCTGACAGTCTTACAAGCTTTGCTCCATTCCTCCCTTAGAACCAACCAACATTTCCTCTTCGGAAGATAGTCCCTGGTGAGCTATACCCAGCCTATCACCACTCATTCATTCACTCACTCCGTATTTACTGGGCACCTTTCGTGTCCTGCTCAGTCCCTGTCTCCACGTCTGTGTGAGCGCTAATGTGTCTGTTTCCCATGTAAGTTTTGCTTCCATGGTTTCTGGAGGGAGCCTGCTCCATCTTAGATTATATGTTTCCTGGTAGGTAGTCTCATCCCCAGGCACTTACTGCCTCTATTTGTCATTAGACAAACTTTGAGCACCTACTATGTTACCAAGATAAATAAGACAAAAGGCCTTCCCTTAAAGAACTCAGTCTGGGCCAGGCGCAGTGGCTCACGCCTGTAATCCCAGCACTTTGGGAGACCGAGATGGGCAGATCACCTGAGGTCAGGAGTTCGAGACCAGCCTGGCCAACATGGTGAAACCCCGTCTCTACCAAAAATATAAAAACTAGCCGGGCGTAGTGTCAGGTGCCTGTAATCCTAACTACACGGGAGGCTAAGACAGGAGAATCGCTTGAACCAGGGAGGTGAAGGTTACAGTAAGCCGAGATCTCACCACTGCACTCTAGCCTGGATGACAAGAGTGAAACTCCATCCAAAAGAGAAAAAAGAACTCAGTCTGGGTCATGTCTGTAATCCCAGCACTTAGAGAGACTGAAGCAGGAGGATTGCTTGAGGCCAGAAGTTTGACACCAGTCTGGGCAACAAACAGAAACTCATGTCTCTATGTAAAAAATCCTGTTCAAAAAAAAAAAACAACAACAAAAATAAAAACCCTCACAGTCTGGAGGGGTGTTGGAGACGTGAGAGAACCATGAAGGACTGTAAGAAACAAGAAAGAGAATTCCCCAGACAGGGGGTCTCAGGAAGGCTTCACAGAGAGGGAGACACATGGGCTAAGTCTTAAAAGATAGACTATAATTTCCCAGCCATGAGCAATGGGGTTTTCCAGGCAGAGGGAGCAGTACAGGAGCAGGCCAGGAAGAAGAGAAGCACCATGACATTGGGGGACCCCTGGCTGGAGCTTGGCTTTCTAGGCAGGGAGTGGTGAGAGCTGAGCTTGAGGTTGAAGGCAGGGGTCAGACACCTGATGTCAGGGATGGATACAGCAGTGCCCAAAACAGATAGTGCCTGCCCTCCCAGAACCTTCATTCTAGTAGGTAGAGAAAGTACATTAAAATATATGCACTAATAAATTCGTAATATATAATATGACAAGTGGCAATGCATTTTGGCATTGTCAGTAGAGGAGACTTGTAGATGAGCATTTTTAATAGATGGCTATGGTGGCTGCACAGCAGTGGCCTTGAGGAAGACCCAACAGAAACAGGGAACTCCATAGAGACTGTAGTCCAAGCAAGTGACAATGTGGGTCAGAACGAAGACTGGATTGGAGAGATTATTGGAGAGATGAGAGTGTCGCAAATAACCATACACACTCTGAAACCAGAGCACCTGGTTCATGTCCTGGTTCTGCCATTTCCTGCCCATGTGGCTCCAAGCTTCAGCTTTCTTGTCTGCAAAATAGGGATGATACTCATTAGTATCACTCATACAAAGTATCATTCCCACTCTGTATGGGTGTTGTTCAGATTATAGGAGTTGAAGTCTTCAGAGAGCTTAGAGAAGTGCCCAGTAAATGTCAGCTATCCTCATTACTTAGCTATGGAGTCAGCAAAACTTGATGAAAGCTTGATGGGAGCAGCGGAGCTGAGGGAAGAGTCCTGGCCTCTGGCTAGCTGGAGAGACCTCGAGAGGAGGAGCAGGTTGGGGAACAGGGTTGTATGTATGGAGTTTGAAGAATCCAAGAGATCTGGTGAAGATTTCAGGCAGGAAGTTGGACAACTGAGTCTGAGCAGAGGTCTGGACTGGAGACAGTCATATGGGGTATCATCAGTACACTGTGCGGGTTGACACTGTGCAGGAGTGGCTGAGATCCCTGAGAGAGTCATAGTATGAGAAGAGCAGTGGTCAAATACTGAGAATTCCCCAACAGTTAAGGATGGGATAGAAGGAGAGAGAGACTCACCAAAGAACATGGCAATGGCAGTCCCAGAAGTTCAGGAAAAGCCTAGAGCATGTGAGATGACAGAGACCAAGGATTCCAAGGTGGAGTCGCCAGCCAGGCATCTGCAGGAGATGCCACAAGATCACAGGCCACTAAAATATCACTGACATGAAAGATGAGAACAGGTGTTTAGGAGAGGCATGTTTAGAGAGGCCTGGGAGACACAGGAGGCCAACCTGGGGCAGCAACAGTGGATCTCAAAGCTGCCCGTAGGCTGGTGGGGCTGGTTACTGCTGGGACTCTGCAGCTCAGTGGGGTCTAAAAATCTGAGGCCAGAGCAGAGCATCCACAGAGAAATACACCAGGCCCTCCTCCATTCCCCCATTTCCCCTGCAAGCCACTCAGGCCCCTTCTCTTAATGAATGTCATCCAATTGTTTAAGGAATATCTGTTTAAAAAGGCACCAAACTGGATCTTTAAGGCAAAGGAAGGTTTCCAGGCAGAGATGGAGCCAATGGCACCCAGTGAAGAGAAGCCCCATACATTTTGAGCTGAAGAAGCTCATTGGCTTGGCAGTGGGAGGAGGAGGTCACTGGAGAACTGAACCATGGCTGTGGGCAGGCACAGCTGAGAAGAATGCATGGTTCAGAAGTGGATGAAGGTGGGGAGAGGAAGTAGGAAGTATGGAATGGGAGGGAAGGGAAGAGATTGGGCAGGAACTACAGGGCACTGGCGCTAAGGGAGGGGCTTTTTGCCTTTGGGTGGGGGAGGCTTGCATATGAGATAGCACTATGGAATTGAAAACTGATGATAAGGAGGGAGTTGGGAGAACAGGTGAAGAAGAGATGCGGTGAGGGCACAGTTGGAAACTGGAACTGAGCAAGTCCAGGTACTCCTGGGAAGACTGGGGTCTCTATTATACAGAGGAAGAAACTCAGCCCTGGGAGAGTAAGTAACAGATCTGAATATTGGAAGGGTCCAGATATTTAAAAGGCCAGTTTCTAATATTGATCAGACTGTAGGGTTCAGCTCACACTTCACCATTCAATCATTTGAACATTCATTTATTTGTTCACTCAACACATTTTCTCAGCCCTTCCAGTGTGACCTGTATGAATGAGGCACTCTTCCAGGCACTTTGAATGTATTACTTCATTTACTGCTCACAGTAACCCAGGAGGTAGGCATCATTATTTCTTGACACTTTCAGATGAGGAAACTGCAGCACAGAAAAGTTGAGCAACTCACCTAAAGTTGCACAGCTCTTGAGTGACAGAGCAAACATTCAAAGCCAGGTAGTATGGCTCCAGAGCCTCTGGACCAGCCAATATGCTGTTCTGCCTTTCTATAAAAAATCATTAGGAGTGAGGAAACCTGAGTTCTAGTCTTGCCTCTGCCATCTCCTTATTGGGGATTCCTGGGCAAAATGCTTGGTTTGACCTCCTGTTTCTAGTCTGTAAAGAAAGGGATGTTTTGAGTGATTCCTGTCACTCTTCCATTCAGAGAAAGAGCCCAGAGAACTCAGGGCCTGAAGCGTCTGGCTACCTGTCCTCACTGAGCAGCCGAGATGGGAAGATGAAGACAGACCCAGCCATCTCTAACCCCACACTCAGGTGTTCCTTGAGTCCAGGAGGGTAAAGAGTGGGGCTCTCTGCTTCCTTTTTTCCCAGCTGACACCCACACCTCTCTCTGAGCAGCTCCCACTGCAGGAAAACTAATAAGGCTGGCATTTTATAATCCCCCATCTTCGATGACAACAGGCAATTTGAAGAGTCAATAAAAGATGTGCTGTACCAAGGGTGTTTTATGGCTCATCAAACCATAAAACCCCACAGCTATTTGACCAAGGTGCTGGAAAAGGGTTATAGAAGTGAATTCACGAGCCCTCTCTCCAAGGGGGCTTCCAAATTAAGGCATATGATTGATCAACTACAGGGGGAAGGGGTGGGTGGTATGAAGGAGTTTTTCTGAGCATGTTGGATGCTGGGCATAGGCTTGGAGAGCTCCCCAAAAGATGAAACTCTCTAGGTATGATTACAAGGGCCCTGAGGAATCCCAGAGTTCCCCCTATCCTGTCCTGGGATGTTTGAAATCCCTTTCCCACAGGCCCAGCTTTCTAACCCTGAGGCCTGTGACCTAGGGCAGTAGCTGCCTTTCGGTCTGAAACTCGCTCCAACTGCACTCCAACTGTGTGACCCTGAGTAAATCTCCCATCTCACTGCACCTCAGCTTCCTTATCTTGTAAAACAGGGGTAATGATGCCCACATGTCTGGCTTGTTGGAAGGGCCTGGCCCCAGGAAAATGCGCAAGACATTGGATGTGTTGGGAAAGTGGAGGTACAACTTCCCCTGAAAGAGAACCCAAGCCCTCACATCCATACCCAAGTGTCACCAACAGCTCTCACGACATTTTCTGAGAGCATCCATCCATCATCCATCCAATGATATACATGAGCAACCGCTCTGTGGCAGTCACTGTGCTGGGCCATGGTGATGAGCAAACACTAAGCCCCTGCCTGCTGGAGCTTGAAGGCTAGTGAGCAAAAGGAGGTGATCCATGTGTAAGTTTGGGGGTATATGTGCTATAAAGAAAGATAAAGTGGAGTCAGGGTTGCATGATGAGAAATGCTGCTTTCAACGGACTTGCACGCTAATGACAAGGAAGTGGACAATGAACTATGAGCAGATAAATTGTGTGTGTGTGTGTGTGTGTGTGTGTGTGTGTGTGCAAATAGGGTGCTAAGAGAGAGAATGATAGAAATATCACTTAGAAATGACATTTAGGCAAGGACTGAAGATTGAGAAGGAGCCAGATGTGCAAACAAACGAGAGGTGTTCCAGGCAACAGCAAGGCCCTGAGATGGGTGAGAATTCTGCAGGTCCAAGAACTACAGAGGATCCCAAGTGGCTGGAGATGAAGAGACAGGGCCTGAGCCAACGACATAGAGGTGGGAGGGAGCAGGTCCGCCTGCTGCACCGCACAGCACTGTGTTGCTGTCACCTGATCTTTGTGGTTGTAGTAGCGTCCTGTTGCTGCTGCAACAAATCACCACAAACCTAGTGGCTTAAAACAACACGAATGTATTCTCTCCCAGTTTAGATGTCAGAAGTCCCCCGTGAGTATTAAGGAGCTAATATGAAAGTGCTGGCGGGGTTGGTTCCTAATGGGGGCACTGGAGAGAATCTCTTCCAGCTTCGAGAGGCTGCCAGCATTCCTTGGCTCCTGCAGAACCACTCCAATACCTGCTTCCATCATGGCATTGCCTTCTCGGACTCTAGACCCTCTGCCTGCTTCTTGTAAGAACCCTGTGATTGCACCAAGCCCACCCAGATAATCTAGAAAAACATCTTATCTCAATACTCTTGACTTAATTATAGCTGCAAAATCTCTTCTGCCATAGAAGGCAACATATTCACAGATCCTGGGGATTAGGGAATGGATATCTTTGGGGGACCACTATTCCATCTGCTGCAGAGATATCTTGTGGCCCACATGTGGCTGGCAGCCTGAGAAGAGACTTTCAGGGCCCCCTGTGGGAAAGTCACCGCTTTGTACTCCAAGCCAGAGCCATCTCTCTGACCAGGAAGTGTTGCTCCCACCCTGATGTCAGATCTTCACTGGGGAGCAGGGAATTATCGTGCCTGGACCTGCCATTCTCCTTCCCCACCCACCTCCTACACCATCCCAGCCTCAGCCATCTCCTCCCTCACGACATGCAGGAGAAGCTCACCCCTCCTTGGTACCTCACTGAGCCACACTGCCCCCCCTACCCACTCCTCATCCACATCTTGCTTCCTTTGCTCAGCCTTCCTCACCAGGTACTCATTAGGCAAGGAGGATGTGCAGTGGCAGGACCCGGGGACACAGAGAGGAAACACAAGGACTTCCGTCACAGTGGGAGGAGCAGGTGAGTAAGTGACAAGTTTTTAGGGAAGGACCGGGGGACACTGTGGGAGTTCAGAGGAGGATCACATGACTGGCCCAGGGGTTGGGGCATTTCAGGGGAAGGAGGCTGCTGAAGTGGTCTGCCAAGTGTCCGACTCCAGTCCTCAGCCACCTCCCCCTGCTTATCACACAGCCTGCACCTAATGAGACACCACCCTGTGCTCACTGTCAACCCAAGTCCATGTAGGTGTGCATTTTGAAGGAGGGCTCCCAGGCATCCCTTTTCCACACAAAGCATAGTGCAGACCAGGTGTCCATACAACCTTAGCACTTGCCAGCTCAAAGTCAGAAAGGTCTAGAAAAATGGATGTAGAGAGATGATGGGCAAGGGGCCAGCCAGGTCCTTCCCTTGGCTCCCCTGGCTAATCTGACCCACCTCCTACCCCCTCCTGTCCACGTTGATTTTGTAATCACCAATACCCCTGGCTCCTTCTCATCCTACCTATGTAAGCCAGGACCAGGAGGCCTAGGCGGCTGCTCCATCAGGCATTAAGTACAGGCATTAGCCATCCTTGTGGCTCCATGGGGAATGGTAATGCACCTGTTCTTTCTGGAAGCCAGTTCCCCGGGCCCTCTGCTACCACTCTCCAACTCCGTTTATACACCAGGCTCCTGCTGTCCTCTGCCAAAGAGTGAATTTCCTGAACTTCTGGGCCACTCCAACTCTCCTGCTCCCCACGTTGCGAAGGCTGAGACATGCATCCAAGCAGCTACCCTAATTTTACCCATACATGGATCCGGATCAGTGATGTGTAAATATTTAACAACCAGCTCCTAGGAGAAGAAGCCCTGAATTGGAGTGTTTGCCAATTTCCATGGTGTAAATACCTTCATTGTGGCCAATTTCAAGTTACCAATGGATTAAAGGGTGCCATGGAGCCATCTCCAGCATGCCCCCACCAAATCAGTGCTGAAGAGACCCACCTGCCCCAATATGGCGTCTCCACCGCCTGACGCTGTTCCCTCCATTACAGTGTCACCCCTATCACAAAGGCAGGGCTCTCTTCCAAGCCAGGTGGAGTGTCAAGGTATAGCCTTTTGACTCAATTTGATCTGGGGTGAAATCCCAGCTGTGTCATTGAAATAAGGTGCATGGGTTTGGGCAAGTTGCTGAACATTGTCAGACCTCAGTTTCCTTATTGGTAAAATGATATTGATATCATTTACATCAGAAACATAAGAATTACATGAGATCCTGTATATGAAGCCCTTAGCACAGCACCGGTCAGAATCAGCACTCAATACACGTAGCCAGCAGTGGGGAATGAGACCCAGAGAACAAGCTTCTAAGATCTGAGGACCCTCAAAGAAATGCTGAAAGGGACCCTGCACCTGGCACAGTCCCTAGCCCTATCCACACTTCTTAAGAATTGGACTGGGATAGGTTCTTTGTCTTAAGGTTGGAAAAATATTATTGCTATGTCTAATTTGCAAACACAAAAAGTTCAGCCCCACATACAGACTCAGTCTCCTACATTTTGTAATTTCAGGGGCACAAAGGAGGTCTCCTGTCTCAAACGATACCTTTCACACCTGCTCAAAGACACCTAAAATCCCAGCACGGCAGCTTCATCCCAACACTGAGCTGTCATCATGCATTCCTTCCTCGGGGTAGGTGAGCATCAAGATGAAAGCATTGGATGAAAGAGACTGATGTCACCTGACGCTTGCTGGCCAAAAGGGGACACTGAGTATGAGGGACAGTATGAAGAGAAAGGTGAGCCCAGGGAGGAGGGGCTCTCTGGACCAACCTTATGGCGTCCTGGTCTTGCTCAGCCAAGTCCCAGTCTGGATGAAAAAGGATGGCAGCAGCTCCCTGTGCTTTTGTGATCTGAGGAGCACTCAGTCTGGGGCAGTTGACAACAGAGGCTCTGGAGGCAGTGACCTCCACAGCTGGAAGCCAGACCCAGACCAGCAGGGCCTATACAGAGGCCTCGGTTTGGGTCATCCCCAAGGCCCAGAGCTGCTGAAAGCTGAGAACAGAAAAGGTTGGTTTGAATTCCTAGATTCATAGCATCACTTCAAAGATCACTTTTAGTAACATCAGTGGGGCAGAGGAGAGCAGATAATAACTACTGAGAACAAAAGCACTGCTTAGTAGTGTGGTTTGAACTAAAAATCTTACCCATACAATACATGGGCCAGGCTAGGTCTGGGAAGTGATAAGGAGAGAAAATACAAGACAAAAGGAAAGTGATGAGGAAGAATGAGGGGAGGGAGAGAGAGGGAGATGAAGAGGGAGAAAGAAGAGATGAAAATAAAGGAAAAACAGGGGAGGAGAAAAAAGGGTAAAGGAGACAAAGAATGAGAGAAGAAAAAGGGAAGGAAGGAGGGAGAGAGGAGGACAGAGCTGAAGACAGGGAGGAGGGAGGAAGGAAGGGAGGAAAGAGAGGGAGGAAGGAAGGGAGGAAAGAGAGGGAGGAAGGAAGGGAGGAAAGGGAGGAAGGGAGGGAGGGAGGGAGGGAGAGACTGAAAGAAAAGTGAAAAAAGGAGAAAGACAAGGAAGAGAGAGAATAAAAGGAAGAAAAGAAGAGGTGGGAGAGGAGGAAGAGGAGAGCATGGGGCCTGGCAGATGAGGAAGGAGAGCTCAGGGAGGGGCGAGGGGAAGGGCAGCAGAAGGGAGCAGTAGGAAGGGAGGAGAGAGGAGACAGAAGACCTTGAGAGTCTTACATCTTGATCAAGGCATGACTGATAACATTCCAGCGGACCATCTTTCAGGCCCCTTGTTTGATGACAAAGCTCATCCCCCCTCCGCCATCCATTATCGGCTTTCCCTCCCCGAGGCAAGAGCATCAATAATGCTCCGTCTTCGAGATGTGAGTCCCCAACACTGAACGAGCGATGCAGGGCAGGCCATTGCTGGTGGGCATTCCCGCCGCACATCATTACCACCCTCCAATCCTTCACCCCACCTGCCGGGCCGCTGACCACCCTCCTCCAACGTCCCCCTCCTGCAGCAAGCTTCTCTTCTGAGGGCAGGACCCCAACCTCCAGGCAGGCAGCCAGGGTCTCTGCCATTGCTGGTGGATGATCTCTGACAACTTGGGATCAGGGCTGGGCTTTTAAAAATGATTGTTTAGTTTCGTTTTGCTTTAATTAAGAAGGAGATCCAACTTCCCCATTCTGGTTGGCTCTTCCAAGAGACCTAACAAACAGTTTGAATTTGAATGCAAACATCTTCAAACATCTGTTGCCGTAATTTGGTTGGATTAACTGTCTAGTTTGCTGGGCCATCTGCTGTTCCCCCAAACCCCATCCCTGCCTCTTCCCCAGGCCAGGCCGGATGTCTTACCTCTGCAGGTAGAGGAAGGGTTCCAGAGATAATCCCAGTCGAAGCCACAAGTCTTCTTTCAGTAAAACTTGAAAACAGACTGGCCATAACCCATGGGACACCAAATGCCATTAAGGGAAACCTAAAGAGGGAGGGTTGTGTCTGAACAGCTGGTGAGTTTACCCCTCAGGCCTGTGTGCTCTTAAACGGGCATTTCTTCCTAGACCGATTGAGCTTTCCACTCCCGGGCCAGGGCTGCCATGCAAGGATGCTGGGATTGCATCCTGCACAGCCCTGGGGGCTCTGTTCTACATGAAAGGCATTGCTGGAGTTGTGCAGTAGACCACCTGTGCAGCTGTATAGGGCAACCCTGTTCTCAGTTCCTGCCAGACCTTCCCTCCCTTCGCTTGGCATTCAAGCACCTTTCATGGTGCCTCTTATACAAGACAAAGGCAGTGACAGGAAAGTCAAGGAAAACCCAGATTTTTCCTCTAGTCTCACTGTCCAGCCAATGTGACACATGCCTCCACCCAAGGAACATCTCCCAGTTCCTACCTGGACACACCCAATAACATACTCACTCTGCCAGGGAGAAGATCCTCCTAGGCTGAGCTGACATTAGGCCACCTGGCTCTTCAGGGGTGGGCCGAGGATTCTAGAGCTCCAGCCACCTGCAGACCCCTCAACAGACTTCCAAATGCACCGGTGTGGAGGGTCACGGGATAAGCTTCAGAGGCTTAGCTTGGAGACTGTGCACTCCCATGTGTGACCCGAGGGCTGGTTTCAGTGGGGCCAGCCAGAAACCACTGTCTAGCCATGTGCAATAGGGTGTGGCAGTTCCACAAGCAGAAGAAAGCAGGTATTAGGACCTCTGGCTTTGCTCTTCCCTCACGGAAACTGCCTTCTCTCGCCCTCACTCATTTGTCCCTTCAGCCAGACCAGCCTCCTCATTGTCCCCTAGGTTGGTTCTGCCCTTTGGCTTATGCCATTTTCTGACCCACCTGCCTCACCCCATCTCACTCAGCTCCAACATTCAGCCCCCTCCTCCTTCTCCGTGATGCCCCCCAGAAACAATTCTCCAGTTTTGAACTCCCACAGCAGGTATCAGTTCCACACAGGTGACAATTATTATCCACTTCCTCCTGTTATTTAATTACTTGATGTCCTCTGCACACACATGGTCATGTGGTATTTATGAACATGCATGGCTGAATGAAAAAATGAATGAATCAATCAATCTGATATCAGCATTATAACTAAGGTCCCAGTAACTTTGAAAAAACCATGTGCATATTCAACATATAGATATAAGATCTACAACCCTGAACACCTGTAACTGATTCCAAGGTGTGCACGGGTTGGCAGATGCCGCTGGGAAAGCTGTCCATTTCACTGGTAGCTGCGAACAAAGTCGGCCAGTTAATAGAAACCTGTTTCTAATTGCTTGACATATAATAGATACACCTCCAAGCAGCTGAGACCACCGAATCCCATTCAAAGCCCTGCTTCCTGGCTTACACCTAAGCCTTTCATGTTTTATTAGAGCCCTGCACATTTCATTTCCTTTTATGTGGGGAACAAAATGGACCCTCGGTTCTAGGAGGGGCATTCACAGGCGCACTTTTACTCATTGAAGGGCAGCTTTGTAGAAAGCAAACCCCCTGCCTCGGGTTTGTGGATTCAGGTTTAAGGGAGGCAGAGAAGACGGAGGTCACTTTCTCTCCCCTAGTATCATCCAGAAACATGAAGATCTCAATCACACCCAGCCGAGGGTGAGACCCTGTGTGGACAGAGCCAGGTAGTCCCTGCTCCCCAAGCCTGTACACTTAGCTGCCGCCCCAAGAGCAGAGCAGCTCCCACAACACACCCCAGTGTGGCCAGCGTCTCAGCAGAGTGGACAAACCAGCAAAGGCAGTCATAAATCAGGGCTTCCAGCATTCCCACACCCCATCTTCCCCTGCCTCTCCCAGCCTGGACACGGAGCCCACCCACAGCTCTGCTGGCAGAGGACCAGCAGCCTTGACCCCACCAGCCGGAAGTATCCTGGAATCCATCATCCTGCTCAAGCTCAGGCATGTGCTAGGGCTGTAAAGCACCCTTCACCCCACAAGGGGCCCAAGAGTGTCAGGATTTCCAGCCTGCTCCTGTCCTTCTGCTCCAGCCAGAGCACCAGGAGAGGCTTGTGCACTGCACTTGCCTGCTGTGTCCTCCCACCCCTGCTGGACTACAGCCTAGGCTTGGAGGAGACTCGAGGCCCAGCTTTTGTCCTGTTCCCTAGACCACACGCCCAGCTGCAACCACCAACCAGTTTCCTGTCACAGCTAGACAGCTCCCCGCAAAACTCAGGGTGGAGAATTGCCTCTGACAGGAAGCTTCTTCCATGCTCAAGCCTTTATGAGACTTGAATTCTCAGAGCAGAACTGCTGGGGCGCTGCGGCTCCCGCTGGGTGGTTTTCAGGGGCCAGCTTCTGTAGTTGGGCCAGGCCCTGCAGCCTCCCACTCCTGCACCATAACAAACCAGGCCCTTGGTTAAGCCTCATCACATTGGCAGCAGTGAAGCCACCAAATCTTTATGAAACCATAGGGGTATGCAAGGTCCACCTTTTTACATACCATCTATGATCAGTTTCAAGAGGTTCTGAAGCTCATACTTGGGTCTCCTGCATGGCACGTCACTTGCCCCAGTGACACAACTACTAAGTGGCTGAGGGGAAATTTAAACCTCAGTGTCCAAAGCCCAGACTCCTTTCACATCACTATATCACCTCCAATATCAGGGGGACCTGAAAGGACCAGGTATCAGCCCCAGTTATCCTGACCAATCAGCTGGCTGGCTGCTCCAGTACCACACTGGTACCTCCAGAAGCTACAGGCCTAGACTAAGTAAATGACCTCAGTAGAGCAGGGTCGTGTTTCCAGCAAGGGTAAATGAAGAACTGGGCTTGTCTACAAAAGCCTCCAAAAATAAAAACTGCAGCTGAAGCATCTTAGAGAGAGGGGACAAGGATAATGTAGAACTGGACCCAGACCAAGAACAGTGGCCCCACAGCTTCTGTGTCCAGACTGGGAGAAGCAGAAGAAAGCAGTGAGCTCTCCCTTTGCTGCAGCCAAAGCAGGCTTGCTGAAGACAAAGTTGACCCCATGTCTTTCTGCTGAAGCACTTTCAATGGATCCCCTGGCTCTCAGGATCAAGACCAACATCCTTACACAACCCACAAGGTCCTGCATAGCATGGCCCTCCCCCCTCTAACCTCCTCATACACATGGACCCTCACTCAGGGGACCCTAGCCCCACCCAGGGTCCTTGGGCTCCTCCCACATCATGTTCTGTCCTGTTTTTGATTGCTGCCTGCCATCTGTTCCTGGGCAACACCCTAACTTTTGCCTTCAGGTCATAGCTCTGTTAAATGCCCCTGAGGGAACCGTTCTCTGAGTCCCAGACAAAAGCCAGTTCTTCCTTCTGCACACTCTCATAGTCCTTCCTGCCTCTCCCTTGTAATGATCACCACCACTGTCATCTGACTTCATTGTTTGATGACCTGGTTACAGTCTACCTTCCTATAGACTGTAAGCTCCATGAGGGCAAGCACCATGACTGTTCCACTCATGGTATCCTCGGCAGTAGCGCAGCACCGCGAATGTGACAGGTGCTCAGCATCTGACTGTTGCGTGAGCAAAGGAATTCAAGAATGCTTCATCAAAAAGTAAAGACTTGGAAACTGATGCAATAATAAGGTGGGATAGACACTTCCTGGGAAACTGGGGGGTGGGGGAGTCATGTCATTGCTTTGGAAACATAGACCCCATGCTCAAAATGTCTGGCCCATCCCAACCCTGCCCTGACTCTAGGGCCTGGTCCCACTCTGGCTTGGAGGCTCAGCCTTTGCTAGACTGTGCACATTTCTACAGTTTGCAGCCCTCTCATCTGATGAAGCCCTCTCATATATAACACACCCCCATCCCATTCCTACAGAGGTAGAGGCATTATCAAATAGCCCCATTTTTCAGATGAGAAAAAAGCAGAGGCTCAGGAAAAACAACTGGCTAGCGTAGTGTAACTTGTTATTAAGAGGCAAAGTCAAATGTAAGCCTAGGGCTTCTCCCCACACGTGTGGCACAGATTTTCCCCTAGTCCCCAACATGTGTATGATTTGGATAAAAGTGAGGTGAGGGGGAAGCAGAGTCCCCGTTACACAGCTGAGTGCTTTACCCCTCCCTCTACTGACCCAGAGTGAAGCATGGAGCCTCCTTTGTCCAGAAAACAAGACACTTCTATGAAAGGGAGGTCATGGGGAAAGAGAGTGATGTCTGGTTGCATCCGGAGGGGAGGAGCCTGGAAATTCCAACTAGTTTTAAGCAAATATTCAACCAGTACACCAAATGCAGCCTCACACCTCATTCTCGTCCTTTAGGATAACTTGGGGCCTCCATGCCAGGGGCCTCAGAGGTCCTGCAGGGCCAACTGCTCACTTCTCCTGAGCCTTCCCCTCTGCAGACCTTTAGAGTGTAATATCTGCCATTCCATTATCTCAAACGCATGCCGCAACCCCCTCTCTATCTCTCAAAACATTGTTAAAATCCTCCATGCCTTGTTGTCTCCCCCCGTCTTCTTCATCCTTGTGACTTAACACCTTCTTAATTTCTCTACTATCATCATAGTACATACTTTAAGGTAGAAGAAATATGTTTTATTGAAAAATATTTTATGGAATAAAGTATAAAACTTGGATTCTGCTGAAACTTAGATTGTGCTGAAATTGTCACCTCTAACCTCTATGTTGATAATGTCAAGTTGTTATCTTCATCAGTTCTATCCCATTGTAATGCCAGCTTCTGGATAAATACCCCTACTTGTCACATGGCAAAAAGCAGAAGACCCTGTAAAAGTTCCATTCTTTGTCTATGGCCCCATCGTGCTTCAAGATACTTGGGCTTTAAAAATGCAAAAACCTCAAATCCACCTCCAATACATGTTGGTGACTGTCCTGAGCTGAATTGTGTTCCCAAAGATTTAAGTCCATGCAGAACCTCAGAATCTGACCTTATTTGGAAACAGGGCCTTTACGATTGTAATTAACTTAAGATGAGGTCATACCGGATTTGGGTGTGTCCTAATCCACTGACTGGCGTCCTTATTAGAAACAGGTAAATTTAGAAATAGACACACATGGAGAACACATGACAATGGAGACAGATTGGAGTGACACATCTACAAGCCAAGGAATGCCAAGAATTGTCAGCAACTGCCAGAATCTGGAGGAGGCAAGGAAGGCACCTCCCTAAAGCTTTCAGAGGGAACGTGGCCCTGCCAACACCTTGGTTTCAGATGCCCAGCCTCCAGAACTGTGAGAGAGTATATTTCTGTTGCTTTAAGGCATGGAGTCTGTGGCACTTTGTTCAGTAGCTATAGGAAACGAACATAGCATCCATGTCCTTTTTTTTTTAAAGGTTTCTTGGATTTTAATCATTATTTCCTCAATAATCATTGAGCCCCTACTATGGGCAAAGCGTAGGACTAGACCCTAGAGAGGCAAAGATGACTGAGGTCAGTAACTACAAATCAACATCCTCAAGAAGTTTAGCATTTAGTCACGACTAGAAGGTATGGATGGAAATGTATAAAGTACAAGGAAATGTGTAATAAGGCCCTGAGGGGGATAAAGTACTTGCTAGGAGAGTTCAGAGGGTAGAGGTGATGTCCTGGAAAAGAGGGAGATTTGGGGTGGATCTTTAAGGATAGAATTGATTTCGCTGAGTAAAGCTGAGAAGTACATTCCATGTGACCACAGAAGCATTGGAGTATGGGGCACATTTTGGGAATGGCCAAACTGGCTGGGGTGAGAGGTAGTGACAGATAAAGCCCCACAAATGGACTGAGCCTGGGTCATGAAACATTCGAATGCCAAGTTTAGGATTAGGGCTCAACCCCATAAATTGAGTGTGGGGAAGACCCTGGCAGGTTCTTGTTGTGGGGTGGCATGACGCAAGCTGTGCTTGCAGTGCAGTGACCAAGCAGCCATTGCTACTGATGCTTTGAAACCTCCTTGTTGAAAGAACTACTGGAAATGGCTGTAGCCATTCATTAGAGTCATTCCTCCAGTTTACCCTCAGACTGACCAGGCACCAGTACACTGAACTGTTTATTTCCAGAAAATTCTTTCTGAGGAAATTTTGAGAGGAAGACAGGACACCGTAAGTCCTAATCGTCTCGGATCCTATTGGAGATGAATCAGAAAGAAAAGAAAATAGCTCTGTGTTACTGTGGAAATAGGATTCCGGTGACAAAAATGCAATTTGTACCTCACTTTTATCTAGCACATGGCTCCAGGGGAGCCTAGGCCAGAGGCTTTGGAGAACTCTGTCCTTCCAAATGCCAGGACAAATCCCAGGCAGCCCCGGGACCATCTCATTTGGCTCTGCACAAGTTCAGCACTGGTGTTTAACTTTTCTCCATTTTTTTTTCTTCCTCCCTGTTATTTAAATGGTTTTAAACATGAAACTAGGCCAGGAAAAGGGGGTAGCATTGTTTTAATAATTAGCAATTATGATCGCTGCAATATTAATTGCATATTTCCATAGCAAACACTTCCCCAGAGGGCCAAGGGTGGTTAGAGACTGCCAGAGCCTAAAACTGGAATTCCTGAGAACAGAAAAAGGAGAGAAAAGCAACTTCTTCCATTTAAGCAAATTACCACGGGGACTGCAAGGCCCCTCTAATTAGCCCAGCTCGCTGCAGCTCCTGCGCAGGCTGGTATGGTCTCACTCAGTGCTGCTGGGCCTGCCTGTGCAGGCCTTTGCTCCTTTCTTTCTCTTATTTTTGTCACTTGGGCAAGGGAGCAGATTGTTTCCAGGGGGTAGCCAGGCTGGGCTGAGAGCCTGCACTCCAGAGCTCAGTGGCCCTGGCCCCCATGCTGGGGCCCAGGTTCATTTGTGCAAATCCTGGCCACAGGAGAAGGGCAAAATGGGACAGGACCGCAGGCAATTCTGTATGGTGGGGCTCCAGGAGGGGGCTATGGTTGTAGAGGCCGCTGGATCTGCCTCCCCAACTCTGTGACACAGATTGTGGGCTTCAGGGTGGAAATGGGGGGACAAAAAGCAGGAGAGGGCGGAAGGGAAGAGTGGAGGATAAAGGGAAGATGGTGGCAAAGAAGGAAGAAGAAGCAAATAGATGAAGGAAAGAGAGAGAGAGGCCCCGGAACTAGGGGGCAGGGGACAAGAAATAAGGAGGTGAGAGTGAGGATTCAGAAGAAAAAGCATCAGAGCCATTGGCGAGAAGCGAGGTCCTTTACACTCATCCCAGGAAGGACTTTGACAAGTGCAAGGCATTCCTACTGCAGCCCACAGCTTCAGGGATGATAACAGAGGCTCCTGCAGAAGTCCACCAATGATTAGGCTAAAGGGCAAGACCACGGCAAAGTCAACCTTTCCCACTCTCTGTCGGGGACTGTCAGGTGGAAAGACAGCGTGCTCAGAGCCCTGACAGCACCTTGTGTTTGCAGATCCCACGCATGTCACATATGACATTTCACTTCATAATCAGAACAACATTGAAGGCAAGCATTACTATCTCCATTTTACAGGTGGGAAGACTAAGGAAGGCTGCCATGATCACATACTTAGAAACGGGCAGAGGCTGAGGCTTTTTCTGATACCTCGCACCATTTCCCCCAGCTTCATCCTTCATCAGCCTCTGAGTCCCTCAAAGAAAAATTCCTAACAGGAGCAAGCCCTGCCTGGCTGCCTCCGTAGCTGGCACCACCTCACAGGATTTGGAAGTCTTCTCCACACTGTTCCTAGTCTGTCATGCCCAGGACATGCAGTCTCCATTTTAAAGTAACTTGCTAAGCAAAATTCCAAATTCACAAATACAGACATTGCATGGCTATCATTCTCATTGTAAAAGGGTTCCCCCCAAAGGTGCCTTTAAATGAGGGAGCTCCCCTGTGCATCGAAGCGTTTGTTTACAGATCATCGACTCCTCGATGGAGAAGCTGGGAGGCTTGACAAACAAAACCTACAAACAAAATGTCTCTAGCTGCTTCCAGTGGAAAAAGATAAACAATGGAAATAAAGCAGGCGTGCTTTAAGAGAAGGAAATCCAACTGTGCAATGATCACCATGACGATAATACTTTATCCACATGAGCACCTGTCATCCCTCAGCCCTCATCATGCCTCCTGCCCCATGGCCCAGTCCCCTTGTCAGGGCAGTGGTGATTCCATCACTTTTACGTTGCAAAGCAACCCACAGCTGACTCTGCCCTGGCATCCTTAGTTTCACAGACTATTCTTGGTGATCCCTTTAGGAAGGGCTGAAATTATTATCCCAATGGACAGGTGAGGAAAATGAGGCCCTGAAGGTCTCAGTGCCTGGTCTGAGGTCACACAGCCTGTGCATGTAGACTCTCCACCTCTACCCATCCCTTGGTGTCTCTGAGGCTGTTTTCATCACCTCCTATTCACCCTGTTGGAGAGGGTGAGAATCCCCCTTGGGGTTATGGGAATGGCCAAACACTTGGAACTGACTTGATGCCTGACACTGGAAAGACGATATCAGCAGCAGTTTATGAGTCAGATGGACTCACATTCCAGGGAGGAGGGCCCAGCACACCACACAGGGCCACATGGGGCTGTTAAAGGAACAGAGTGAACAACCAGGGACGTGGCAGGCAGCTTTGTAGTACCAAGATGGTGAGGTGATTGCTGATTCCCATGGGCTGGCTTGTCTGAACATTTCTGTGGCTAGCAGCAAACTGAAACTCACTGCTCAAGGATGAGAAAGAACTGTGCCTGGCCCCCTTGATGCGAAGGCTTGTTTGGCTAGGTGGCCTTGTCCATGAGGGCAGGGTGGGGAAGGGAACATGCCTCTAGACCATTCAGGCCTTCCTGGTCTCAGCAGGTGTCAAGGCTCATGACATCAGACTCAATTTTAAGTCTTATCCCCTCAGCAGCTGATGAGAGCCAGCCTCCAGCAGTATGCCCAGAGAGCCCATTTTTTAGTAACATGGCCACAGACTTCCAAGAAACGGTACTACCCCATGCCAAACCAGGTCCTGAAGGAACCCAGGGCCAACTCCATTCCAGAGCAGCTTCTCCCCCCTCCACATCAGGGTGGAATGGGCTCTGCGAGCCCCAGCCTACCGCACGCACTCCCTTCCTCACCCTCCCCTGTTAACGAGTCTAGGAGGCTTTGCTCACTGTGTGTGTACAAACATTACCCGGCGTATTTTTGATCTTACTTATCCCTGGAAATCTATCTCAAAGCCGCCTTTGGAAACTCCTAAGTAGGATGTAATGCGTGGATTTCAGCCTCTGCTCGGTAGTTTCTGATGTAGTTATTCCCCAAGACTTAGCATGCAGGAAGAAACAACCGAAGCAAAACCGTGTTTAACCAAACAGCAGCTTGTAGGGGAGGGACGGGAGGAACAGGGAAGAGAGGGAGGTCTGGAGAGGAGAAACCAAGTGCAGCCACTGTACCTGTCTCTTCCAAGAGAGTGCTGAATGATTTCTATTCACACATCCCCATTTGACATTTCACTCCCCAGAAACTCTCAGGTTTTACTGACCGTGGCCATGGAAAAGGAAGCAGCAGACAGGATGCCCGGCATTACTGAGGAAGGGGAAGAGAGGTGACCTCCATGACACAATATGGAAAAAATACCTCAATGATACGTTTAAACGATATTTCAATATTTAAAATGAACATAAAACTTGACCCCATGATGATTATGATTTTAAAAGGTAAGCATGAATAGGACAAAAATTAAATGGCAAGCTAGAGAACTGAAAGCACACAGTAATAGTTGTGCATTATTAAAAACCATTTGACGTTTTTCCCTCTGATAAGTCCTTTATTGTAATAATAATTGGATCGTTATAATATTCTCATGTAATTATTAGTAGTTTTGGGGTGACTGGTAAGAGCCTGGGAAGAAAAAAGGATGTGGTATCGTCTTCTGAGAACTAACCATCTAGTTGAAGATACAGTCAGAGGCATTTGAAAGGGACTTGACGCCATCACACAAATATCTCCTAAAGAAAAGGTAAAGGGAATGCTGGCTGGGCCTGAAATGAAGGAGAGGCCTACAAGCAGGAGTGGCTGCCTGGAGGAGGCAGTCCTGGACTCACTTGGAAGTAGAAGGAAATTACCACATCGATTCTTTGTTAACTCCCCTTCTAACCAGGCCAAGTCTCTAGAGGTGTGTTGCTCCCAGTGGCTTTTCACCCTTTGTGGAAGACCAGAGCTCCCCCCAATTCACTAAAGAGCCAGATCTTGCATCACAGGGTCAAAATTACCCCAGGACAAAAACTTGCAAGAGGACATGTAAAGGTAAGGAGGCCCAATCAACCTCAACCAAAGACCTCTCAAAGGCTCTGGGAAGCTCCATGGAAAGAAATGTGGCTCACATGCTCTCAGCTGACCCTGCCACTCAGTACATTTCTCTAAAACATACCCACACCTTGTCTCCACACATGGAGACTTCCAGAAAACCCAGTGCTGAGAATCTGGCAGAGATGTTGTCCATAGGAAGCCCCCATGCCTTCTTCATCACTGTTTTCATGCCTCAAATGGATGTCCAATTGGAGATAATAAATGTTTACTGAACTGAACTGTGAGGAGACAAGGATACGAGAGGATGGGACTAGGGTCTAGAGTGTTTGGGGGCTGGGCAATTTCGCACAGACGTGGGACAGGTTGCGCTGAACCTATGATTCCAGCCCTTGAGGGTCTATCCAGGTTCTCATAACCCTCAGTCCCAACTCCCATGACACGGCTCCCAACAGCACTCTTGCCCAGCTACGTTCCCACCCCATGGTAATTATGTGTCAGCACAGGCTAGGGCTCTACATTATATCTGCATGCCTGTCCACAATATCATTATTGCTACAGAGTGTGGTCATTGTCATAATAAAGGTAGATATCTGGGTGTGCAAGGGCCACAAAGGTCAACCAACCAGGGGTCTCCATTTCCCATGTGTCCAGCCAACTAATCCAGCAGGCAAGGAGAGAGACTTCAGGACAGGCTGGGGTGCTGGGAAGCAGGGCCTAGTTCTTTGCTGTGGGAATGGAAGACAGAGTGCTCAAGTCCACGTCTTTGGTGACAGCAGCTTTGGAAAATGAGGGGCAGTTGGGGTGACAGTTAATTTTATGCATCAGTTTGGCTGAGCCACAGGATGTTCAGGCATCTGGTTAAATGTTTCTGGGTGTTTAGCCTGGCTTGTTGGTTCATGCCTATAGTCTCAGCTACATGGGAGGCTGAGGTGGGAGGATCGCTTGAGCCCAGGAAGTGGAGGTTGCAGTGAGCCAAGATCATGCCACTGTACTCCATCCTGGATGACAGAGACCCTGTGTCAAAAAAAAAAAAAAAAGAATTCTGGGTGTGTCTATGAAAGTGTTATTGGACAAGATTATCATTTGAATCAGTGGACTCCACTGAGCAGATTGCCCTCCCCAGCATGGGTGGGCACAAGCCCTTCTGATGCTCAGACCTTCAGATTCTGAATGGGAACTACATCACCAGCTTTCCTGGGTCTCCAGCTTGCAGATGGCAGCTCATAGGACTTCTCAGCCTCCACAAATAATGTGAGCCAATTCCTCGTGTGTGTGTGTGTGTGTGTGTACACACATGTGTATATATATATACACACGTGTTATATTCCATGTTTTATATATCAAGATATATGTTTTATACACATACACTCACACACATATCCTAATGGTTGGTTAGCCACGGGTGGATAGGCAGACCCTAATCCAAGTTGACTCGTTAGCTACAGTAGTCAAGAGAGACAAAGGGAAGACTTGGGAAGCTGAACCTGGGGCCACTCCCTACACCCATGCAACAAAGACCTTCATAGCGGGTCCCAACCATACTGGAGGTGAAGAGAGTCTGTGAGGGTCCTGGGAGGATTGGGTGCCACCTCTCCTCTTCACTAACTCTACTGCTAAGGCACATATCGGGATCATGGCCAATTCATCAATGCCATAGTATTTACTGACAGATTTGAAGAAACTGAATTCTTGGACTTGGACTCAAGAAGTTTGAGTGGGGAATGGGAATATTTTATAGCAACCATTGTATCAACCCCTTGCAATTCCCTTGCAATTCTCTTGCCAGTAATGGAATACATTTCCACAGCTCTCACAAGTTGGACCACTCAGTTCTCACCCACCTTGGTTGGATCTCTGTCCACTTCCCTTCCTGTCCTGTCATTATCTTCCTGACCCCAATATCACAGTCACCAGACACAATCTTTTATTGTCTTAAACCTGCTCCCACTTCCAGAGCCAGAGTCAGGCTTACATGTCCTCGTATTGACTCTTGCCAGTAACGGAATTCAGACAGCACTTTTGAAGCTGAGCTGGCATGAGCTCATTTTCTGGTCTTATGGCAACTGCTGGGACTGCCTGCTTGATTTCTGAGCACATGCCCTGACCTCAGGAGTCTGTGTGCTCCCTGGTTTTTTATTATGGGTCTTGTCTCACATTGTCCCTAAACCTCTGTTCTATTTATCCCCCCTTTACGTCCACCTTTCCCAACGCCTTCCACCATCTGTGCCACTGAATCCCACCATTACCACATCGCCCCCACAAAACCCTGCTATCTCTCACTGCTATACATTCACCAGCCCCATCAGCCCTCCTGGGCTTCAGAGCACCCTGGCTGTGTCTTGCCCGCTGACTTCCAGGTCCTTGTCCCCCTGGCCCTCTCCAGTGGCCACTGTACCACCTTGCTCCCAGCCTTAATCCTTGACACCCTCAGCTCCGACTCCCCATCCAGCCTGCCCATTCCACATAGCCCTTCATCCAACATGGCACCCCTCTGCCAGGCCATTCCCTTCCTCACCTGACCCAGCAACTGGCACACCAATCACCACAGCTCAGGGAGAAGCAGGAGGGGCAAAAAAGAACCAGGAGAACAATGGGCTATTGACTACGAATTCCATTTCTCTTCCCACCTCTGGCTATTTAAACAGTTAGAAGACAGGCTTTGCTCACTATATGTGTGCACACATATTGGCTACACGATCGCCTATCCTACTTATCCTCGGGAATTTGTTTCAAAGCCGCCTTTTGGAAACTCCTAAGTAGGATGTAATTCGGTGGATTTTATGTTCTGCTCACTGTCTGGCAAAGCAGTTTATTCTACAAACCCCTGGCATTCAGGGAGAAAGAGCATGCATGAAAAATGGGGCTGTTCTTTGCTCAAACACCCCGACATTGTCTCCACCTAGGTTTGAGGAAGGGACCCCCTCGACTAGACAGAGTCTGTATAAAGTTTCTTAATGTCTAAATTTTTACATTCTCAACTTCAGTAACTTGGGTTGTTAGTATGAAAGAAGCAGTCTGCAAATGGCATTTAAAAGCAAATTGGATTTTCTTCCCCCAGCTGATACAACCCTCGGTTCTGCTTGCCAGAGAACGCAGTTTACTTCTGTCGGAAGCAGCCATTTGTCATGTGTCAGAGGATCTGAAATAAAATTCCTTTGTGTACGACTGTCTAATAAAGAGGGTCTTAATGTTAATAATTTACCTCTAAACGCCGTTTACATGTTGTTTCTCTCATACCTTCAATCTAAGGTATTGAAGCTGAAGGTGGATGAGGATTTTCTGAAGATCCTAAATATGTGTTCCGGAATAACATTTACATCAAACAGTGCCTTCTTTATATTCCAGGCCAGTGACTCTGCTTGTAGGTGTTAATGTGTATCAGGAAAGCTGTCCGCTTGGCAGGGGTGGGGGTGGAGGAAAAGCTTAAATCCTTGGGACCCAGGAAGGGGGAGGGCAGGAGGATGGGTTTGTGACAAAGGAAGGAAGAGAACAGAAAAGGAATAAAGCTGGGACATTTGACATTTAACAAATGCCCAGAGGGACTTAACGTGCCACCTTTCTCTTTGGCAGTAGGGCCACAGGCACAAACCCAATGCTTCCTCGCCTTCAAGACCTTTCTGGAATGAGGGATGGCCCAAATGTACAAATTAATTGACAAATAGAGACATATTCACCCCTATAAACAAGGTTTATGTGCCACCTGCCCTGGCCCTCTCATCCCCAGCAGATGAGGGATTCCCTTATCTGACTCCTGCAGTCTCTGAGGCACATTTCTTTTAGGCTCTCATCATTGCCATATGCGTGGGTCTCCATCGGACTGGGAGGTTCAAGGTCATGGACCAATCTCTTCATCTCTGTATCCTAAAGGTCTAGCACAGTGCTCGTCATATAGAGATCACCGCATAAGTAGCTGTTGAATAAATGAAAGGCCCAGTCCCTGCTACCAAGTTGCTCACAGTCTAGGGCAGGAGACAGAAGCAAATAGAGGGTCACAGTGCAGGCTGATGCTGCTGCAGGGAGAGCCAACCCCAAACCTGAGAGGCTTCCAACAGCAAAGGCTCACTTCTTACTCACCTTCATGATCATCACAGGTTGGTCATCACCCTCTGCTGCAAGACTTCTTCACTTCAGGACCAAGGTGGAAGGAGCAGCCAGGAGCATGCCAGGATCTGGGAATGCAGGTCTTATAGTATGGGGAAGAGAGAAACAGTGGAACAACATGGAAGGGTCTGGAAGTCCTTGCTTCAAGTGACACATGTCTGGCCAGGCTCAGTGGCTCATGCCTGTAATCCCAGCATTTTGAGAAGCCGAGACAGGAAGATCCCTTGGGACCAGGAGTTCAAGACCATCCTAGGCAACATAGAGAGACCCTGTCTCTACCCCAAAAAAAAAAAAATTAATTAGCCAGGTTCAGTGATGCGTGCCTGTAGTCCCAGCTACTCAGGTAGCTGAGATGGGAGGATCACTTGCGCTCAGGAGGTCGAGGCTGCAGTGAGCCGTGACCATGATATGGCACTCCATCCTGGATGTCACAGTGAGACCCTGTTTCCAAAAACATTATAAATAAATAATTTTTTTAAAAAAAGTCTCGCATGTCTCTTCTACCCAAATTTCATTGTCATGTGGCATTCAAAGCATGCCACGTGGCCCAGCTTGCTATCACGCAGCCAAGAAATCTCCTCCTCCCTCGGAAGGAGGGCAAACACTGAGCCATGGCACAGACAACCGCACCACCATGGTAGCAGAACACCCCTGGGCTCTGTGATCAAGCCAGGAATGCTGGAGTTACTTCCAGGGATGCAGCACTTGAGCCCAGTGAAGTAGGAGTGGGATTCAGCCATTCCTGCTGAAGGTGGAAAAGCCCAAAAGTGAGGCTTCGGGCAACGGCTGCCTGAGCCAGCTCCCACCCACAGGGAATTGTCCCCAGAGGCCTTGTGGAAACCTATGCATGTCCTGTATTTCCAAGGATGGAAGCAGCAGCCGCTGGAGTTGGAGCTGCCAGGAACTCTGCCCAAAGGCCAGTTGGATGCTGGGATGTCACCGGCTTCATCCCAACTAAGCATGTGCAGCCTCCAAAAGCACAGATAAGGCTTTTGGATGCCCTCCTTGCCCCCTGACATAGTCGCCAGATTCTGAGAGGTTCAGAGCCCTCTCCCTGCAGACAGGGGTTGGGAGAGGACAGCCATACAGGAAGGCAGCAGAGCCACAGACTGAGTGACCTGCCTAGGAAACTGTGCTCACTTTCTCAGGCAACCACATCAGCCCATGCTGGAGACGTCAGTGATGGAGGACACCTTCATGGCCCATCCAAACGGAAATGGCCAGAGCCATGCAGCTGCTGCCCACACTGCGTGTGCATTGCCAGGAAATGCTGGGATCCATCTGACTGGACCAGCAGTGGGCACCCAACCAAAGGGCAGCCACACCTTGGCAGGGACAGTGACCTGTTAAGGCCTGGTGTTGGAGAGGGGAGCCAAGCCCTCTCATGGTTTTCAACTAAAGACAAATGAGACAGGGCCAGTGAGGCAGAAGGTAGAGTCAACTCAGAACCACCCTGGCGTGATAGGGAGCACACATGATGAGGAAGGCTGCTGAGAGAGGGAGAGGGCTGGGCTGGAGGCACAGGGGGTGGCGGGGGAGAGAGAGGAGAGAGGAGGGGGGAGAGGGAGGGTGGGAGGGAGAGAGAGAGAGAGAGAGAGAGAGAGAAGCACTGACAGATCTCTGTTCCAATCCAATCCAAAAGTGATTTGACAGAGACATTTTATTTCCAAATAAGTCTGTCTTTCACAACCAAAAAAGTCTAGCTTGAATGTATCCACTATCGTTGCCCATTGGGGATGCTGTAACAGAATAAGGAGATTTATAAACAATAGAAATTTACCTTTCACAGTTCTGAAGGCTGGGAAGTCCAAGGTCAAGGTGCTGGCAGATTCAGGGTCTCGTGAGGGCTCATTCCTGGTTCATAGAGGGCCATTTTCTCCCATGTCTTCCCATGGTGGAAAGGGCAAGGCAGCTCTCTGGGCTCTTTTTGATAAGGGCACTAACCTCATTTGTGAGGGCTCCACCCTTATGACCTCACCACCTCCCAAAGTCCCCACCTCCTAGTCTTATCACCTTGAAATCAGGATTCAACATATGAATATTGGGGGAGACATAAACATTCACTCTAACACCCACCAAATGAGCGTCCTCTTTGTGGGTACCCCAGGAAGTGGCACAGCATTGTAGACAAGGCCAAACCCAACACGAAGGGCAAGCTGACTTGTGACACATCCAGAATGGTTGAAACCATGAAGGAAGAAACATTTAAAAGAACAGTAACTTTGAAATACATATAAAATACAATGATACCCTTTATAATCTAAAGATACACAATTTAGGAACTTTAAAGTGGACATTAATTCTATGAATAAAGCGACAAGTTCAATATCTTTATAGTATACTTTTAGACATGAAAAGCTGAGAGTGAGAATGATAATTTTAACATAAATATTCTTTCTCCAATTAGAATTATTTTTCTGTTGTAAATTAGTCCATTTTTAGTTTCTGCTGTTGTCTGTTTCAATCCTTGTTTATCTTGACAAAGGACTGTCTCATTTAGTGGTCTTTAAAAAAGAAAAAAAGATTTTGGTTTTGTAAATTAACTCCACTTTTCGTTTTCTGTTCATTTGAGCTTTTATCAATTCTTTCTGTTTATTGTCTTTAGTTCCAATTGTTTTTTATCTAATTTCTTAAGTTGAAATCATAGGTTATTTATTTTGAGACTTAGTATTTTCTAATTAGTGAACTTAAAGCTTTTCAATATCTTCCGAAGTCATACTCCACATATTTTGACTTATTGTATTCTTGTGTTTGTTCTAATAATGTGTTATTTCCATTCTGATTAACACTTTAATTCAGTAATTATTGAGAGAAATGTGTTATTTAAATCACAAGTCCAGAGATTTTATTTTTGCCATTACTTTGTTGATGGTTTCTCATTTTATTGCATTATGACTTGTGAATGTGGTATTTAAGTATCACGGTAATGTTTAAAAATGTATCAACATTTTACAAAGGGATACTTGCACCACCATGTTTATTGTAGCACTATTCACAATAGCAAAGATATGGAATCAACTTAAGTGTCCATCAACAGATGAATGGATTAAAAAATATATGCTATATATACACAAGGAAATACTATTAGGCCATAAAAAAGAATGAAATCATGTCATTTGCAGCAACATAGATAGAACTGAAGGTCATTCTATTAAGTGATATAAGGCAGGCTCAAAAAGACAAATACCACATGTTCTCACTCACATGGGGAAGCTAAGAAAGTTGATCTCATGGAGGTAGAGACTAGAATGGTAGATGAAGAGAAAGGGAAGTTGGGAATGGAGAGATGAACAGAGGGTGGCTAATGGTTACAAAACACACAGTTAGACAGAAAGAATTAAGTTCCAATATTCAATAGCAGAGTAAGGTGCCTATAGTTGACAACATTGTGTTGCATAATTCAAAATATAGCTATTTTGAGAGGACTTGAAATCTTCCCAACACACAGAAATGATAAATGCTTGAGGCAATAGATCTGCTAGGACCCTGACTTGATCATTACACATTCTATGCATTTAGCAAAACATCATATGTACCCCATAAATATGTGCAAATATTATGTATCAATTTAAAAAAGAAAAAATATATTAATGTTTTGTATGTGACCTAATACATGGCCAATTATGTAAATGTTCTATGCGTGTTTAAATTTGTATTCTCTGTTTGTTCAGTATATACCATGCATTTTATATATCACCAACCTTATTATGTTATTTGCATCCTCTATAACCTTACTTGATTTTCTTGTTGGTCTGATCTGTTGAGGAGTAAGTCAAAGTCTCTGACTATAATACTATATTTATCTGTATTTCCCAGCAGTACTATCAAGTTTTCTCTCTATATACGTGAGTTTTCTGTTATATGCATAATGGCCTATAATTATCATACGTCATCTTAACAGGGAGTACCTTCATCAACATAAAATATTCTTCTTCATTTTATTTGCTATTAATGTTACCGTCCCTATTTTTATTAGTCTTTCCTGATATACATCTTTACATTTTTCCTTTTGCTTTCAAATTTTCTCTTTACATTATATGTATGTCTTGCTAGAAAACTGCATGAAACTGGATTTTTTAAAATCCAATTTGAAAGGAATGTAACTCATTCAAAAGTATTGTGATTGTTGATATGTTTAGAGTTACTCTAACAATGATGTGTGTGTGTATGTCTCTATATGTATTCTATTTATTATGCTTTTTTATTTGATTTCTAACCATTTTTCTGCCTTTTGGTAATTCATTTCAGCTGTCTTCATTTGATTCAATTTTTTTCTAATATTTTGAAAGTTATACCATGGATTTCAATTTTCTGGTGTTTACCCTTAAAATTTTGTCAGCAATTCCTTGAATTTCTATAACAATATCTACAAATAATCAGTATCTATATTCAGCCTTAGATCACACTAAGAACTGACTGCCTATCCCTTCCTCGGTCCCTCATCACCCCAACCCACTATTCCCCATGATGGCATCTGAAATCTTTTCTAGGTAGTCTTCAGCTTTTAAACATTTTTACAATAAACAACAAGTTGTATTAGTTTCTTTTAACCTTATTATGTCTTCCTCCAGATTCAGTCTTTTCCTGTATTTGGTTGTATGTAAGATGCTCAATTATATGATGCCCGTCTCAATTTTAGATAAATCTGGGGAGAAAATAATGGTGTAATTTTATCATAGAAGCATTGACAGTTATTTGAAAGTGTTTTAAAAGTAATTTCACAAAGGAAAATATATTATTGTGTCTATATTATCATTTAGAAATGTTTGGCTTTGTTTAACAAAAAGCATACAAAATAGTAGTTTAAAAATATAGAAACGTGTTTTTCTCTCAAGTGGAAGAAAGCTCAATGGCAAAGAGCCCAAGGGTAGTTTGGTCTCTGCATGATGTCAGGAATTCAGGCTTCTTCCATCTTATTGCTTTGAAGAACAGGGCTGCTTCTTTCAACGTTATCCCATGGTTCAATATGGCTGCTAGGACTCCAAACATCACATCTCTATCCATGCAGAAGGAAAAAGAAGGACATCTCACTCTTTTAAAGAGATTTCTCAGAACACAATAATTCTATTTATATTTATAAGCTACTCTACCTGCAAAGGAAGCTAAAGAAATGAGATTTTTTTTTAACTGGGTGGCTATGTGCCCACATTAGAGCACATCATGATGAAATTTAAGAATACTAGGAATCAGTAGAAGACCCTAAAAGCTTTTAGAGAGTAGAAAAAGATCACATTAAAAATAAAACGTCATATTCAAATGATCCAGAATCAGCATATCTATAGCAATACTGGAAGCTAAAAGACAATGAAACAATACTTTCAAGAAGGTAGAAAAATATTCTCCAATTTATCATTCTACTTCCAACCTAATTGCCAAGAGTGGGGGTTTTTAATTTTTCACAGGAAACTACTAAATGATACAGATTTCCAAAATAAGGAAGTATACCAAGAACAAGAAAGACAAAGGGACCCAAGAATCCCACCAATAAAAGAGGTGAACAAAAATCCCAAGATGATAGCTAATGGAACACTTGACATATTTGAATATATTCTTCTAAAGAGATTTTCAGTTCTGTAGAAGAATTTAGGAATGGATTGGCAATATACTAACAGGTATATAAACTAAGAAAATGAAAACAACAGCAAGTATCAATCCAGGAGGAAGAAAAAAGAATTACAATCATAGCACACTACATGGCTTAGCTACGAATAATATTTATATGCTCATACTAATATAAACACCCGAATAGTGACTTTTATGAAAAACTGTGATACAGCTCTGTTGGAAGATGGAGGAAGGATAGTTTGTGTGTTTGGTGAGAGAGCCAGTGGGTGTGTAAAAGAGCTAAAATTTAATTCTCCATGGTTGAAAGTCAATCAGTAATTCTTAAAACTGAGAAATCAAGAAATAGCTATATAGACAATAAATTTTAAAATACAGAATAGCAGATTAAATAGCTAAGAGTTGAGAGGGGTTGCTCTGGGGAAGTGCATATTTAGGATGGGGAGAACAGGGTAACAAAGTGCTCTTTTATGTTACCTCATATTTTTGTCTACATAATATTTGCTAAACAACAAATATTTTTATAGATTAATATGTTAATATTTTTATATGTCAATGTGTTAATGTTTTTAAAGGCATTAATGCCAGGCGATTTGGGATATTTTTTCCCTGCTAATAGGGGAGGGGATGGAGGAAGGCAGGCATCCTACACACTAGCCGAAGACAGTAATTCTTCCAAAGAAGAACTGGAAGGCTAGTAAATGTTCTGAACCTTACTTGTCTGATGTGGCTTCATTTTACCCTCGCACTTGAATGATCATTTATGTTCAAAGCCATTTCCCCTCAGAGCTTTGAAAATATTGCTCCATTATTTTCTTGTATCCAATTTTGCTGATGAGGAATATGATGTCAATCCAATTCTTGTTCCTATGCATAGTGGGTTGGAGTGAGTCACCCAAAAAGATACGTTCAAGTCCCAGTCCCAACCCCCAGCACTTGTGAGTGTGACCTTATTTGCAAGGAGGGTGTGTGCAGATATAATTAAGGATCTAGAGATGGGATCTTTTAGGGTGGGCCCTAAGTCCAAAGACGGGGGTCCTTATAAGAAGAAGAAAGAACGCGGAGACACAGAGAAGGCTACGTGGAAATGGAAGCAGAGAGCAGGGTCATGAAGCTGCAGGCCAAGGAGTGCCAAGGGTTGACAGGAGACACCGAGCTAGGAGAGAGGCATGGAACAGCCCCTCCCTCAGAGCCTCCAAGAGGAATCAACCCTTCTACACTTCAGAACTGTGATCATTAAATTAATGTTGTTTTAAACCACCCGCTTTGTGATAATATGTTACAGAAGCCTCGGGAAGTGAATATACAGTTGACCCTTGAACAACCTGGGTTTGTGCTACAGAGATCCACTATAGGCAGGTCTCCTTCCACCTTTGCCACCCCTGAGAGAGCAAAACCCAACCCTTCCTCTTCCTCCTCCTCCTCAGCCTACTCAACATGATGCTCCACTTCCACTTAGTAAATAGATTTCCTCTTCTTCATTTTTTTTTCTGTTTTCTTTTCTTTTCTTTCTTTAGAGACAGGGTCTTTCTCTGACCCCCAGGCTGAGTGCAGTGCCACCATCATAGCTCACTGCAGCCTTGAACTCCTAGGCTCAAGTGATCCTCCTGCCTCAACCTCCCAAAATGCTGGGATTAGAGGCATGAACCACCACACCTGGCCCTGTGATTTTCTTGATACCATTTTCTTTTCTCTGGCTTCCTTTATTTTAAGGATACAGCATATAATACATATGACATACAAAGTATGTGTTAACTGTTTATATTATTGGTAAGGCTTCCAGTCAAAAGCAGGCTATTAGTAGTTAAGTTTTAGTGGAGTAAACATTTATACTCAGATTTTTTTACTGTGCAAAAGGTCAGCACCCCTAATCCCCAAATTGTTCAAGGGTTAACTGCGCTATGTATGTAAGTTGTCTTTTTTTTTCTCTCTCTCAGGAGACTTCTAGGACTTTTCCTTCATCTTTGTTGTCCTAAAAATCTCACTTACATGTCCATGCTTGTGTTTTGTTTTGTTTGACCAGCTATGTGTGGGCCCTTTAAATCTGAGCACTTCTGTCTTTCTTTGGTTCTGGAAAATTCTTTTGCTAATTCTTTAAGTGTCACCTCCCCTCCATTATTTCTATCTTATCCTCCTGGTACTCCTTATTTAAATATCCTCGGTGTTAACTAACTGTCCTTTTACGCTGTCTGTCATCTTACCTGCTGCATCTCTCCTGGAGAAATTCTTGCCTTCACCTTCTGGCTCTTCTTTCTTCACCTGTGCTCATCCTGCAATTCAATCCATTGATTCTGAAATTTTTGTTCAGCTAACAAAATGTTCATAATCTTAGCTAATTCTTTTTTTTTTTTTTTTTTTTAGATTCTTACTCTGTTACCCAGGCTGAAGTGCAGTGGTATGATCTCAGCTCACTGCAACCTCTGCCTCCCGGGTTCAAGCGATTCTCCTGCCTCAGGCTCCTGAGTAGCTAGAATTACAAGCACCCGTCACCACATCCGGCTAATTTTTGTAGTTTTAGTAGAGACGGGGTTTTCCCATGTTGACCAGGTTGGTCTTGAACTCCTGACCTCAGGTGATCTGCCTGCCTTGGCCTCCCAAAGTGCTGGAATTATAGGCATGAGCCACCACGCCTGGCCACTAATTTTTATTGTCTGGGTCAAATGCCTTCACATCTTTAAAAGGACATTAATTTTTCTTACCCCAAAGTCCCTACCACTGTGCTGTTGCCTCTGTCTCCTCGGAGCTAATTCCCTCACTCATCATCTGGATACTTGTGGTCTGTATCAGCTCTCCTCAAACACGTGGCCATTCTTGATTCTGCCTTCCTCTCTAGGATGAGCGCTGGCAATTCTGTTTGCTCACCCTGCTTGAAGGGAAAGGGAACAACTGTTGAGAGCAGAAGATGGCCCTGTCACCTTGGGGTGAAGGATCCTCATTCCTTCTAAGACTTGCCCAGCCCCAGGAAATCTCCTGTTTGATACCAAACCTATCACATGAACCTGCCCCAGGCATCCACTCCTGTGGGTGAGAGTGACAAACGATGTAAGGGCCACTTGCTGCTCCTGCTGCCATACCTCAGCCAGTTGCCTGTCCACTGTCCTGGTGACACCCTTCTCTGTCACCACTAGCCACCCTACCTTGGGGCCCTCTCAGGGTCAGGCCCACTGCTGTTTCCTTGGTTAATCTGTTCCCATCTACTTTCCATCTTCCCTCGAGGGTTATAGCCCAGCTTATTTGCTTCTTTTCTTTTCTTTTTTTTTTTTTTATGAGATGGAGTCTCTTGCTCTGTCACCCAAGCTGGAATGAAATGGTGCGATCTCAGTCCACTGCAACCTCTACCTCCTGGGTTCAAGTGATTCTCATGGAGTAGCTGTGATTACCAGCACCTGCCACCACGCCTGGCTAATTTTTTTTTTTTTTAATGGAGTCTCGCTCTGTCACCCAGGCTGGGGTGCAATGGCAAGATCTCAGCTCACTACAACCTCCACCTCCCAGGGTCAAACAATTCTCCTACTTCAGCCTCCCGAGTAGCTGGGATTACAGGCACCCACCACCACACCTGGCTAATTTTTGTATTTTTAGTAGAGACAGGGTTTCACCATGTTGGCCAGGCTGGTCTTGAACTCCTGACCTCATGTGATCCACCCACTTCGGCCTCCCAAAGTGCTGGGATTACAGGCATGAACCACCACACCCAGCCCCAGCTTTTTATGCTTCAGCATGTATAAGAACTTTGCCAAAAGTCTTTTCTTTGTGTCTATGGTTTTTTTGGAGAGAGAGAGGTTGTAGAGTGTCCTCAGCATTCCATTGTCTCATACCTTCTTCAGACTTTTCTATTTCTAATCAGGAGAAAAGTCAAGAACTGTCTTTTGATTCTGATATTCACTGCTATTAACTGAGCTCTTGCAAGATGTCAGGCAGTTAACACTTCATGTGCATCATCTTATTGAATACAGCAACCCATACAGATGGGAAAATTAATATGCACATTTAATAGAGGAGTAAACTAAGGCAAGGAGAGGTTACTTGTCTCTGGTCACAGAAGAACTAGTGAGTAGTAGTGGTGGAATTTGAGTCTGGATGTGGCTGATTCCAGAATCCAAGCATTTGAGCCCTCTACGTGTTAGCCTTAGATGAAATTGCTTATGCCACATCCTATTTCTTGATATTGGTTTGTGCATTTGTTAAAGAAGATTAGCGGAGTAATGGGTCTCACTGGGAGTTACTTTGTCCCCCCAAAACATGTGATAATGTCTGGAGACATTTTTGGTTGTCACAACACGGGAAGAGGTGTGCGCACTGCTGGCATCTAGAGGTAGAGGCAGGGATGCTACTAGATGTCCTACAACACACAAGTCAGTCTCCTGACAGAGATGCATTCAGCCTCAAATGTCAGTAGTGCTAAGTGCCACCAGTAGACGCCCCAGTGTAGGCATCTGAAATCTTTTCCAGCCTTGAAAGTTCATGGCAGTCTCCCTATCAGAGCTCCCCTATCAGTGGCATCCATGTTAAATGCAGGAGGGTGTCCCCAGAAACCCCTAGCGGCCCAGGCTCACCCATGTCTCAAGGGAATAGATTTCAAAGGTGACAGCTGTGAGCTACTCCCATGCCTAAGAGCTCTGGTGGTCCACCTTCTTCCCTAGGGGCTCCAGCCTCATGGACTCCAGACTCCACACAAGCCTCAGCACCGTGTTCACATTCACCATGTGGATCCCCATGAGGCAAGATGTGACGATTGCAATCCAAACTCTGGGGTTCTCCCTGTTTTCTTCCTCTCCTTTTAAACAGGCAGCCAGGCTCTGTTCGGCTTCTTAGTCTCACGGATCTCTGCAGGATGGAAAGCAGAAGAGCCCCTCAACAATCAGGGAGAGGGGAGCCAGAAATGGCAGTACCTAGGGGAGGTGGCCAGATCTGGGGGGCACACTGAAGTGTGGTGCACCTGGGAGCCAGCCCCTAAGCCTGGGAAATCCAGCCCTGCCAAGATGTGCAGGCCCCAAACAGGCCTCTGCAGCAGTGGGACCTGGGAATCCTCCCAGGTGACTGCAGCAGCCTAGGGCCAGACTTAATAGACATATTGCCAGGGACCAAAGGGCCTCTGGAGTGTCCTACACTGCTGTGTTCAGGGTGAGGGGCAGAAGCTTAAAGCACCACTGACCCTGCCTGAACTGCAGTCACATGGAAAGAGAAAAGATGAAGACAGAAGCCTGCAAGCTGAACTGGAGGGCGAGGACCAAGCCTGGGCTCCTCTCCACCCTGTGATTGGACCTACTGTGGCTGGTGCCATTCCAGAGCCACCCTGGGACTGGCATGAGGCATCTTCCAGCTGTTCTTTGACCTCTGGCTCCCATGGGCTTATTTGAAAATACCTGCCTGCCTTTCCCTTCCAGCTCCACCTGGGAAGCCTGACCTCATCCAGTGAATAAAATAGGAACAGGCCAGATGTGGTGGCTCACACCTGTAATCCCAATACTTTGTGAGGCTGAGGCAGGCAGATCACAAGGTCAGGAGATCGAGACCATCCTGGCCAAAATGGTGAAATCCCGTCTCTACTAAAAATACAAAAATCAGCTGGGTGTGGTGGCAGGTGCCTGTGATCCCAGCTACTTGGGAGGCTGAGGCAGGAGAATTGCTTGAACCAGGGAGTCGGAGGTTGCGGTGAGCCAAGATCATGCCACTGCACTCCAGCCTGGTGACAGAATGAGACTCCGTCTCAAAAAGGAAAGAAAAAAAAAAAAGACAGAACAGGAACAGAGGCGTGGGACACAGTGAAGGTGCCATGTGACCTTGTCCTGGTCCCAGCTTGTCCAGTGTCACGGTGGTGCTGGAGTGAACCAACCTGACTTTCTCCTCTATTCTCCCCCTGCTGACAGGAACAAAGGCCAGGAGGAAGAGGCCTTAAAGCTAAAAGGTGCCCATTTGGCCCCACCTCAAATTCCCTGCGGGCATGGCCACTCCTCACAACCTGATTCCTGGTAGCCTCTCTGTGCAATGCCAAATGCAGAAATAAAGTCTTCATTTATCAGACCCTGGTTTTAGAACTCAAGTCCCATTTCCCTACAGACTCACAGGAACATTTTGGAGATCGTTAATCTTCATTTCTGATTGATTTTCTGTCAATATTTCCCCCACCCCAACCTTTCCATCAAATAGTTAATGAGCTGTAAACAAACACTTGGATGCACGGGGGAGTGGTTTTCCAAGAAGCCTTTTCCACGGGGAACCAAGGCTGGGCGGTACAAACCACACCCTCTGGTTTGCTGTGGGTGCATTTGTAGGTCTAATTTTTCTCACATGGGGTTCCCCAGGACTGGTGAAGTGAGAACAGCCCCCCTCTCCCCAGGCAAAGCAAGTAACAATTACTCATCATAAAGGGGAGTGCTCTGAATAAAACCAAATCTCTCTCTCCCCTCTGCCTCCCGTCTCCGAGTGCAGCTGCTTCTCCAGGTCAAGGACTTTAGGAGGTTCACCTGCCGGGAGGTGGCAGAACCCAGGAGCACCAGAGGTATCTGACGCCCTCCAGCCAGGACATAGATGGATTGAGCTGGGAAAAGTTTGAAGCCCGTGTTCCTGTGATTGGGGAGGCCTGGGCCCACCCACATGGCACCGCGTGGCGAGGGTGATGCGGGAGGTTCCCGAGGGGCCTGAAGACTTAGAAGGTCCCAGAGACGACCATGGTGGAGACTGCGTGCCGGCCCGCACAGTCTGGTCTGTGTCAGCCCTGGGAGTGACATGCAAGGCCCCTCACCGCGGGTCTCAGTTTCCTCATCCATCCTGCTTCCCTCCCAGAGATGTTAGAAGGATCCAGGGACACGCGCTTGGGAAAAGTCTAACCGTGTCACAGATGTCAGAGGGACCCCTCTGGCCCCCACGGTCACAGAACTGTCCTCCCCACCGGCCAAGGCCCAAGAGTTCCTCTGCAGCCCGCCTGAACGTTAACACGCAGCGAAAACTTCAAGCAAAACATACAGCTGATAAATAATTAATGCTATATGTAACAAAGCAGAATGAATATTTAATCTGTGCTTTTATGCGAAACCACATAACCAGGCAGCCCCACGCGTCGGCCCCTCCCCACGCCCGGCAGCGAAGCAGTTAAGCGGCTGGCAACAAGCAGCTCCTAATAAACACTCGGCTAATTCTGTAGGAAAAGCACTAATTAGAAAAGCAATAATAATCGGTGTAATTGCTCTAAATTACCCTCCTAACAGAGAACGGCGCTCGGAGCCGGGAACGCAGCTGCCGCCGCCCAGCCCTGCGCCCCGCGCCCCGCGCCCGCGGCCCTGCGCTCTGCTGCCCTCTGGCGGTCCCCGCGTGCCGCGCCCGCTGGGCTGCGAGGAGCCGCAGCGCGAACCCCGACGCTCCGGTGCCCCCTGGTGCCCGCGCGGCCGCACTGACCCGCGGACGGACGGGAGGCCTCCAGATTCAGGATGGCTCCTTGGACTCTCCCCACGCTCCCTGCCCTCTGCTTCTCCCCAGAGCTGCTAAGGAACCAACATCACACTCGCTGGACCCAAGGAAGAGAGGACAATGCCAAAACAGTAATGGGATACGTGAACCTCTAAAGGGTTCCCGGAATTCGGGATGCTGTGAATTTAGGGGATTGCTGTGGGCATGGGGGTTGATGGGGGGAAGCAGGGCCCTCCTCAAGTGTAGAAGGTCAGGATTTTAGGGGAGATGACATGTTCTAGGGAGAGGGCCAGGACAGGATGGGCACGGCTGCTTTTGAGAGGCCTAAAATTAACAAGGAAGCTGCGTCTTTCTGGTGGATTTGCGGACCATGGACAGGGTCGCTAACAAGAGCCGCTCATCCCTGCCCCAAACGCTACTGGGCTCAGCCGCAGTTTTCAGGGTAAGTCTGGGCCTCAGCCTATGTGTGTCTCAGCCTTCCTCAGACCAAAGCACATACACACATCTACACATACATACACACGCTTGTACACAGACACACATACACATACGTGTACACATTTATACACACATGCATATACATACACTTATACACACATTTATACTCACACGCATATACATGCACTTATACACATATACACACACACATACACATACGCATATACATACATGCTTATACACATACATACAATTATACACACATACATGCATATGCATACACATACATAGATAAACATGTACACACATGCATACAAACCCACATATACATACACACATATGCACAAATATACACATACACATAAACATGCACACTTATACACATGCTCACACATATATGCATACACATACATGTACATATAGACATATACACATGTACATAGACACACATGCACACACCACACTGGAAGCTGCTGAGGGGCAGGCCTTCTCTTGGTGCCTGATGCCTGGAGTAGCTACTCACCAAATGCTGGATCCATGTATAGCTGCAACAGGCTGGATGCCGACCTGGGGGAAAGAGCACCTGGGATGGGAAAGCAGGACGTAAAGCTGTGGCCAAAAGTACCAGCAAGAACCAGAGAGGGATCCAGAGATGCCCCATGGGACAAAGGACCCTGCTGGCTGGGAGGTCAGGAAAGACCCCTGGAGGAGGCAGGGTCTCCACTGGCCCCTGGTAGCTGACACTAGAGGCTTAGAATGCAGACCAGAGAGCTCGAAGGGTTTCTAGTATCCCCCAATCCCTCAGTAAGGGGAATGGGGAGGGGTGGCCTCCAACAAAAATCAAATTTCTGCACCCCTGTCCACCGGCCCTCATATAACCATGCCCCTTCCTGACAGCAGGGCAAAATCCCACCCTCTTCTGTTTTAAAGCAAGCTGAGGGGTGTGGGGGGCGGTCAGTGTGTAGGGGGCTGTCCCTCTTACCTACTGCACTGATGCCCTGGCACTGCACTTTCTGCCTGGGACATGCAGACCCTCCACACACACATGCTCCTCATCCCCACCTGCCCATCACCAACCACATGGAGTCTGCTGAGAGTCTTGCTCCTCCTGCCTCTGCCCCCAGGCCTAGGACCTGAGTATTCAGTGCTGAAGAAAGCCGAAGACCAAGGAGTCCTGGCTGGAAACCAAGGCACGCACTGTCCCACCACCCCCCATGCAGCCTCCCCACAAGGCTGAAGCTTTTGCTAGAAACATCCCACAAGGTAAAAGAATGGACGTTCATGACACAAAATGGGCATTCCCTCCCCAGAAAGCCTTCCCTGAATTAGCTGTCATTACAGAACAACCTTGGAAACTATGGCATAGCCCAGGAGATACGGCTTGTCCATCACGTGACTGATCTAAATCAGTGGCTTCAGAGGGAGCACATATCCATGGGTACAGTGGGAAATATGTGGATGAGGAGGGGACAAGGGCTTCTGGGTTCCACCGCTCCTTAAGCAAGCAGCTCCACCTTCACATCTACAGAGGCCAGACAGCCTGGTAACCACATGGCTAGGCTGGGAACCAGACTACCTGGGTTCAAATCCTAGCCTTTTCACTCACACTGTGTGACCATTGGCAAGTTCCTTAACTTCTCTGTGCCCCATTTCCCTCATCTATAAAATTAGGATGTTAGTAGTAGTAACTGAACTCATGGGATTGGTGACAAAAGTGATTGAATCAATACAAGTAAAGTGTTTGGCAATAGATGTTAACTATTATCTGGTTTATACAATGGAATTCTATATACGCTTGAAATAAGACAAAAAAATGTTTGAATACCACTGGATTTAATGATCTCCAAGGTCCCTTCCGGCTCTAAAACTAGCTGATTTTAAGGTGGTATCTTTTAGCTGTGACTTTTCCATCTCCGAGCCCTTGCCCCTGCTGTTCTCTGCCAGATACACCATTTCCTCCTGTCTGCCTAGTGAACACTGACTTGTCCTTCCAGCCTCAGTTTAACAGCTGTCTCCTCCAGGAAGCGTTCTCTGCCTGATCCAGGCAGAATCGGTCCAGTCTCCCCTTCTCACAGGTTCCCAGCACACTTTTAAAATAACACGGAGTCCCTGATGCCTGTGGTATCCCACGCATGTTTCCTTGTCGCCCTTGTACAGGACCCACAGACTCCTGGAGAGCCTACTCACATCTGTAGCCCCCACACCTGGCCTACAATAGACAATGTACTCATCAGTTTCATAGTGAGGAAACTGAAGCACAGAGGTGTGAAACAAATGGCTGGGAACACTCACTAGGTCAGAGCTGGGAGGAGAAACCAGGCCTCTGGACCACTAGACAGGCTCTGAGGCTTCTCTCAAGGGCAAGGGGCAGGGCAGAGAGGGTGTCAACATCTCAATTCCAGGGCAGGCTTTGGCACAGCCAGGTGGGGGCATCTCTGTTAGGGCCGAGAAGGACTTAGATGAGGGACTGGCCCCACCACCAAACACAGAGGCAGTAGCATCACCAGTGGGGTCTGGGGACGCCATCTCACACCTGGACTATTGCAGTGGCTTCTAACTGGCCTCCCTGCTTGCCCCATGTCCCCGCCTCTACTCCTCCACCCGCCACATGGCAGCCAGAATGACCTGGTGAAATACGAGTCGAATCAAGCCCCTCCCTGCTCAAAACCCCCACGGCCCATCTCATTCACCATTAAAGCCAAAGTCCTCTCAATGGCCTCTAAGGTTCCACGTGTTTGAATCCAACCACAATTTCTCCATTTCTCTTCCCTGCCCATTTCGTTCCAGACAGGCTGGCCCACTCAATAGACACCAAGCACAATCCTACCTCGCACCGCTCCCCTTCCCTCTGCCTGCAGCGCCCTCCTGCACAGCCACGTGGCTAACTCCATCACAGCTTTCAGACCGCTGCTCAAGGGCCCCTCAGTGAGGCCTACCCTGACCACTCTACCTAAAAGAACAGCCCATCGTGCCCACACACAAGGCCTTCCCCTTACAAAACATATGTCTATTTATTTATCTCTGTCTTCCCCACTGGACTAGATGCTCCATAAAAGCAGGCGTTTTGCCTTTTGTTCACTGATGCAGTCCCACATGTGAAATTGAACCCAGCATACAATGTGAGTTCAAGAAACACTAAGTTAATTAAACAGTTGTAAAGTCACAAAGAAATGAATTTCTAATGGTGGAATTTCAGGCAGCACATGCATTGCTGATGGACATGGCACAGTACCAAGCACGTGATGGGTGCCTGAAACTCTCCATGGCATGAGCGGCCTTCTTGCTTTTGCAAGCGCCTTTGCTAGGAAAGCGTGCTGAGTGCAGCCACTATTGTGTTGTTGGATTGTCGGCTGGCTGGTTGATTTTCTGACTGAGTGCATCTTGGGGGCACACCCTGCTTCCTCCAGTGTAAGGTTAGTGGAGATGCACACCATATACACCGTTCCTCTTCCCAATGGCCTCTCCTGACTTTAGATCCCCACCCCCAATTGTTTCTGGCCCAGCCAAATGGAGAATTTAATTTCCAATTAATTAGCCCTGAATTTGGTGCCCCTCGTCAAGTTACAGGACTGTCCCTCTCCCAAGAGAGGGGGGCTCCCCGCCCACAGTTGGCCATCACTTGACACTGCCTCTGCCGGGAGGGAGACAAAGGCCCCCAGCCCTGCCATTGTCTCAGCTGGAGTTCACGGGCAGGCGGGCACAAAGGCCGGATGAATTCTTCATGACCCTCTGAAAGCGCAGCTCTTCCCTATCAGGTGGGCCCTTGAATGGAGGAGGAGGACATCATCTCAACCAACCAGTGTCCCACCCAACATGGCAAGGGCGCCCCGCACGCGGCACAACTCCCCTCTTTCCACAGCACGGCTTGGCCCTGGCTCTGGGGCGGGGTGGGAGGGGGGAAGGGGAGGTCCCCTTCCCTGCTCCAGAAAGGTTCTCCAGGGCGAGATCTGCCCTGCTTTCCATTGTATTAATATAAGGGAAAGGCCTGGGGTGGAAGATCTCCCCAGCCAGCGTCCTCTCCATCCTCCACGAGTCCCTCGTCACAGGTCTCCATCTTCCCCGCAGGTCTCGCTGTGCCGTGGAGCCCTCTGCTGGTGGGTCCCATGCAGTGCTAGAGTGCTCACTGGTCCTGGCTCCCTGAAAGCCTATGTCCCCTCCCCTCAAATTCCTCCCTTCCCCAAGAAGTCCTTAGAGGCAAGAGGAGGCAGTCCTCTGGCCAGGCCTCTTCTCCAGAGATAAGTAGAGGGGGGATGGAGAAAAAACGAGGCCTGGGGGAGGGAGGCTAGGATTTGAGTTAATGAGCTATTTTCCTTTCTCTATAATCCACGGTATCGGATGCAGCAGCCAATTTAACTTAGCCATGGGATAATTTGTCATGGGGTTGTTAGGATGCAGAGGCTGGGTGGGATGAGGATGGGTGGGCAAGGCAGGGTCAGGCAAAACCAGGGGCCATCCCAAGTGCTTCCTAGCAAACCTCCTGGGGTGGGAGGGGCGCAGGCGGCATACTCGGTGCACCAGGGGCCCAAGGAAAGGAAGGTGGATTGGGTCAAGAATTTCTCAGGGGCAGAGCTAGGATGGGACCAGGAAGGGAGGGAAGGACCCAACTCCAGCACAAGAGAGCCCTGCCTAGCGAAAGGACACCCCAGCTCTCCCCTAAGAACAGCAGTATGTCTGTGCAGCCCTCCAGAGCCTGGGACCCAGGGTTTTCCTGCAGACTGTTGGATCTGTGTGACTCATGGACGGATGGCTGGACTGGATGACTAGATCCATGGATTCATGAGTGAGCATCACTCACATCTTCCATGCATCCCAGAATGTGACAGAACCAGGACATTCTGGCCTCCTTTCTGTGTCCCTTCTGTGTGCTTCCGTTAAAGTCAGAAATCAGAGGACCTCAAGTCAGTGGTCTTAGAAGGCAACTCATTTTACATAGAAGTTGGGTGACCTTATATTCTGGTTTGCCCAGACAGCTGTCCCAGTCTCTGCCTTTGACCCAGGGCAATTAATAATTCCTTTCATTCACAAGATCAAACTGGTGTGGACAATAAATATGATCACCCTACAGAAGAAAATGAGGCTGAGATGCAGTCACTGCCCACAGCTAGCCTGTGGCCAATGCCCAAGTCCCCTAACATTCTCTGCTCTTCCTGCTAAGCTAAACTATTGCCAAACCCCAAGACCTGACACTCAAGGCTGCAGGATCAGACCCCACCTGTCCACTGGGACCTCCCTCTCCAGGAAGCCCTCCCTGACTAGGACAGCCTGCAGAGACCCACCCACATCTGAACTTTGCCATCAGTACTTGCCATCTCAATCCTGCTCACAGCACTAAACTTGTTTCTCCATCAAAACGTGGCTGGGCCAGAGGGGAATGTGGAAGAGGAGAACAGACAGGTAGCAGGGGCCAGAGGGCCAGGGTCTAGAATCAGTTACTGCATACTTCTCCCCTGGGCACCTGAAACAACAGTGGCCTGAAGGCCCAACTAGAAGATGGGGAGCCACACGTCTGAATGGGAGCGGAATGAAAACGTTGATTTGGCCATTTACCTCCCATGGTCCTGGGCAGAAAGGCAGGCCAGGGGCTCTCTACCAAGAGCCTGGTAGGTTTCCTGACGGCCTATGACTTTGACCTACTTCCATCCCACCACTGTGGGCCGCAGAGGCACTCTCTGGCCCCTCTGTTGCCTGGCCAGCCCACTTTTCTAACTGCAGTCTTTCCGGGGATGCAGCAGTAGGTACAAGTTGGGTAGTAGATTCTCCCCCACCCCACCCCATCTCCTCTCAAGAGGTATGAAGTCCCCCTCCTCCACGGCCCCAGCCATCCCATTTCTGAATAGACTATGCTCCTCTCCCACTGTCCAGAGCTCTTGGAATCCTGCCTCTTGCCAACCAAATGGCTGGCCACTGTCCACTCCCTGGAATGTAGCACCACCTAGTGGCAGCCTGCAGCCTGACAGTGCCGCAAGTGAAATTTCAGCGCAGCAAGTCTTTACTGAATATCAACCATACACAAGGCATTATCCCAGGCCTTCACAGGTGGGCAGAAAATCACAAAGACAAACAAGCAAAACCTTAAGATGGGCTCCCTGCATGGGAAAGCACTTGCCCTCCAGTGGGGAACTGAGCCTAACACAGTGCAACAGAAGCAGTAATAGCATGATGCTTGTGGGTACGGAATTCTGAGTCAGAACGTCCAGGGTTCAAATACTAGCTCTGGCACTTACTAGCTGTGCCATTCCAGGTACATTATTTAGCCTCTGTAAGCCCTAGATTTCTCTTTTGTAACATGGGATGAATAAAAATGCCTCTCTCAAAGGGATGTTGTTAAGAACTGAGTTGAAGTATTAAAATACTCAGCACAGTGCTTGGCAGAGGGTAAGTGGCTTTTAAGATGGATATTATTGAAATGGTAAAATGATTCATTCAGGCTTAGTCTTGTAAGAATTCAGGA